>RJWM01014452.1:0-50351 GCA_004363535.1 Dasyprocta punctata
GTGTGGCTGGAGCCTATAACTGCTTTTTCAAACTCTGAAGATTATATCCCCTGTCCCTCCTTCACAGAATTTGTGTTTATTTATTTTCAATTAATTTATTAGCTGACAGAAAAAATATAAAAATTGTACATACTAATGGAGTACCATGGTATGTTTTGAACACGTATTATGTGTAAATCAGGTTAAGCATATTTATATCAAACATTTATCCTTTCTTTATGGTAAAAACTTTCAATATTCTTTCTTCTAGTTTTTTAAAGTGTTTAGCAAATTAATGTTATCTATAGATCCCACCATTTAATAACATCTCTCACCCCAGTGCATTTAAATGCAGCCTGACTGGGAAAGTAAATCATTCCAGCCTCTCTTCAGCTCTACTTCTATCAAGTTGGGTGACCTTGTTCAAGCCCATGGCATCCTGGTGCTCCGTGCGCTCACTGGTAAAGCAAGAAGATTGAACTAAACAGTCTCTAAGTTCCTTGCAGTTCTTTTACTTATGTACATTCTTTATTTATTTATTCTCCCAAAGAATTTCAAATTATTAAAAAGAATTACTTACCTTGAAGAAATCATACTGTATTCCAATCACATCCCACCCTACAGCAATAGGTTGTTTTCTTGTGTTCTACTAACTAGCCTTTATTATAGGTTCTATCAGTTTTCCTGGTGCATTTCTAAAGGAAATATCTCTTATCTGATGTAGTTCATAATCTCACTGAGTATTGTGGGATTAATTGTGGTCCTCCTGAAATTAATGTATTAAAGCCCACCCCCATGTGACAATATTTGAAAATAAGGCCTATAAAAAGATAGTTCAATAAGGTTACAAAGTGTACCCTTAATTTAGTGGAACTGATGTTCTTTTAAAATGAGGAAGAAATGCTGGGCTGGAAAGAGACACAGAGGAAAAGGGCTCTGTGAAGATCCATTAATAAGGGGAGCATCTGGAAGTCAAGGAGAGAGGCTCCAAGGGAAAGCAATTCTGCCAAGACATTGATCTTGGCCCTCTAAACCTAGAAATGTGAGAAAATAAACTTGTAGTGTTTAAAACACACAGTGTGAGCCATTCATAGACGGCAGGAAGTCAACAAGAAGTCAACAAGAAGCTAAGACCCCCTGTGATTTGGCCCATGTGTAGGCCCATGCATGGGTAGACTGGGGGAGAGCCAGATGCCAGCCTCTTCTGGCATGTAGGCAGGTAGACAAAAAGATCCAATGTTCCTCTCCATTCCCAGTAGTGACCAGCTGACCCAGAGGAACACAGGCTGTGATGATAGCTAATGAGGTAAAATACAACTTAATGGTTGTAGTGTTTAGTGTTTCACTAACTTTGTCGGCCTAAAGCCACTAGTCTGATCATCTATTTAGAGGATAACAATATGCAAAGTAGCATATATAGGGGATCTGCTTCTCAAGGTGGTGATCATTGTTAATTACCTATTATTTTGTTTCAAAATCCTGTATCATTCCCGTTGTTTTGTTTGGTTGGGTTTTATTCTGTTTTATCTTGTTTGATTTTGTTCTATGTATCTGACAGCTTGGGCAGTTATTCCAAAGATAACAAGATATATTATGGTAGCCATTTTGGATTTACTGTTATCTTGTTTTGAAGTCCTTTATTGCATGCATTGTTTTGTTTTTATTGGTTCTGTTCTGTTTCTGTTTCGTTTGATTTTACTATGTCTGAAGGTATGGGCAGCTATTTGAAGACAAGATGCATTATCATAACCATTGTTGATTTTCTATTACCTTATCTTGAAACCCTGTGTCACACTGTCTTGTTTTGATCAGCTTTATTTTGTTTTATTTTTCTTGGTTTTATTCTCTCTAAAATGAAATTTAAAAAAGAAAAACAAAATACAGTGTGTGGTACTTTGCTATGGCAGTACTGTTAAACATACTAAATAAATATAATCTGTATGCAGACACAAGAATTACCCCACTGCCCCCATATAACTACTCCCTCCTTCTTTTCCTCCCGTCCCCACAGCAGGATCTCCACTGGTTAGAGGTCCCCCCAAGACTGGTTTGCTTTCAGCAAGAACTTAGTTGGAATTGTCTTATTTCCCCAGAACACACACTCAGAGCAGCTGTTCTCTAATTATTACAGATATGGCTGAATTATCTTGTTCAAAAACACAAAATTTAACTAGTGTGAAGAATTGAAGCCTTGTTTGGGCTTCATCCTGATGACTATAATCCTTGCTGTATATCATCTATGAGCTTTTATAACCCCTCTATGTAATCTATGAGAGTTGCTTACACTTATAAGCATGCTCATTCATACACTCACACCATCTTTACCCAAGATTGGTAAGTACATCACTAATTAGGCAGTTCTGGGTGTGCCCCCATTTTGGTACCTAGTGTAACATGCTATATAGTCTAGATATTTTAGATATATATGTAGATCAAATTAAAACAAAAAGGATAAACATATTTAAAACTCTTCCAGATATTTGACCTCATTTCTGTACACAAAGGATATCAACAAATTTCACTTAAAGGCTAAAAATTTACTATTTGCCAGTTACCTTTCTAGGGACCTCACAGGTATTAGTGTATTGATGTCACATGATAACATTGTAAGTGTACTATTAGAGCCCCTTGTCACTGACAATAAAAAAAGAGGCAACAACCATGAGTATTTTATTCAGCATCACAGGGTTGGATGGCAGACCTGAACTATGAGACTGGGAAGTCAGGAGCCAGAAACTATGCTCTGAACAACTCTATCATAGCTCTTTGGCTTAGTCACACAATACAGAAAGAGGAACCTAAAAACAAAATGGAAAAAGTCTAAAGACATTAAGCTTTATATATGTTATTCCCTAAGCAAGAGAGTTTAGTCTTCACTTATAGGCTACTGACAAATTGGTACATTGATTTTACACTCATTCTTCTAACAGCAATAGCAAATAGACGTTGGAAATTGGAAACTTGCTGAACACAGCTATCCTAAAGATGGAGAAACTGAAAGTGGCTCATTTACAGTAAGAAAGGAGGCAAAAAGATGGAGGGAGGCAAGCTTAAATACCAGAGCAGCAGTTAGTCACAAGTGAGCACAGATGACCTTCACCTCCCATTTAGCTACCACAGGCATCATTGAAAGGCAATTTCTGGTCAAGTGCAAGTTGAGTCATTGAGAATGTCAAACATCATCAGTCTGTGTTTCTGCAGTCAGGGAGAAAGCAAACCAACCATGTGGCTAAATGTAACTTGTGTAATTTTAAAAAGTTGTTTTTAGCTTCTGAAACTTCATTTCCTGAGGATGGCAGAAGCTAGAATGTCTTTAAAATTTGTAGAAATGAGACAACTTTAAAAGAATACTTATAAAAAGGCTTATAAAAGTCATTAATTGTATGCTTTCTTTTTCCATTTATAATATTAGTTTCAACTACTTCATTTTTGCTGACACAGCCTTCTTTCTTGTTTAGTTTAAGCAAATCCTAACTATATTGAAATTATCATGCTTGATAAAATATTTATTTCTGTTATTTCATATGCAGGAAATCAAAAAGTTCACTGTGGTACTTCCAAAGAGTGTAAAGGGGTCTTCTTCTGAAGATTTGCAATCTCAGCAGTGGTCAATAATTGGAAAGGAGAAAACTTCAGAAGCTTGTTGCATACACCAGTCTGATGTTATCATTGCTCTTTTTCAGCTCACCCTGACTCAGCACCCTTGCAGCACACCTGCATCTCTCACCAGAATGATAGCTGGTTGAGGTGAAGACTGTGCAGCAGCTTGTCGTTACATTTTTTGGTTTGTGCTTGCCACCCAACAAACAGATTCGAAATCAACCACTCAAATACACTGGTAATTCAAGTCAGATTATGCTTCTAATTAAGATACCAGAAATTTGTCACCCCTGAGATCAATTGTGGATAGATGGAAAGGCAATCTTGGTTTCCAAAAGACACCTTTATGTGGTATTCCAGAGTCAAAGAACAGCATTCTGAAACTGAATACATCTAAACATTATCTGAGATCGACCATGAATTTTTTGCCCCAGAGCCCTTAAAGAGCTTTACATATCATGTGCTACGAGACAGGAAAAAAGCTTTTCTCAGCACAAGCAGGAGAGGTGAGGCTGCAAATGCTGAACAGATGGAGAGAAGAGCACAGAGCATATGCATGTTTAGTCAGCTCCCTAAAGGACTAAACACCTTGTATGTAGACTCACAAAAGAAATCATTTCTTTGTGGCATCTGGCTCAATCAACAGTTTAAAGAGTGGGTTTCTGAAAGAACAACACAATGGTTTTGTTGATCTTTCTCTCCATTGCTTTATAGGTATGGTATTTCCATTTGGTGTAATGAAGAACTTCATTATAAATGTACCGAATACTTCTGAATCATACACTTTAAAATGATTAAAAGGATAAATTTACTGGCATGGTGGTGGACACTTATAATCCCAACTACTCAGGAAGCTAAAGCAAGAGAATCACAAGTTTGAGGCCAACCTGGGTAACTTTATCTTGTCTCCAAACAAAACACAAAAAAGGGAGCTAGGGCTATATCTGTGATAGACTACTTACCTAGCATGCAAGACACCCTGAGTTTTATTCACAGTAGTGCAAATAAAAGGTTATTCTTTTCTGTAGATATTTTTCTTTTTTTTTAAGAGCAGGATGTATTTATTGAGAGAAAGAAATCTTCTTCTGAGAGAGACAAAAGGAGTCCTGAGTGGGTTGCCATAGACTCTGTCTTTTCTAGGGACTTTTATAGAGCAAAGGTGAGGTGGGTCAAAAATGGGAACTCACAAGGTGGGCATAAGGTTGGACAGGACTATGGTCAGCCAATAAGATTAATTGCTCAGGTAAAATTGATTAAATTGAGAACAAATGTGGAAGTGAGTCACATAGCAAGGGGCATGCTTAAAGAACAGTGACTCTTCCTGTAGGGGGTTGGGATGGTGACTCCTAGCTTCCTCAGGGCAATAGAGACCTAGAATATCAATCCCTAGTATGTGGGCATATTTGTCTTGAGGCTTGGCCCACAGTGGGAGGTGTCTGTCTCCTCCAAGGTTGCAAGGTATTTGACCTTCTGCACTGACTCCTTTGAGGGCCTAGACCTGTCTGACTGCCTATAATATTTTTAAGTAGATACTCTTCTTTAAAGAGAAAAAAACTGTTCTTCTCTTACATAAAATCCAATCCTCCAACATTGAGAGTGAGAGTGGTGACTGGACAAATCATGCCAATTGTAACCTTTCTCATCTATACAGGAGCTGTGGCATGGGGTATTTCTCCTCCAGTAACACTGAAAAATCCATTCACCAGCAAGAAGACCACATGAGGAAACAAGCTTGAAGTTTCATATAAATCTAGATAATATGAAGTGTAGAGCCCACTTCTGTGGTCTCACTCACAAAATCCAGGCTCACATCCCTGCAGCAGACACACTTGGTTACCCAATAATGACAAGTTTTCATTTTTTTGCTGTCTGAATCCAAAACTAAACGAGTGAAATTGCAAGAAAGAAAATGTGCACATAATGCTTGAATCAATTAGGGTTCCCCACAGAAACAAACCAATAGGGAAAAGAGAGAGAGAGACAGAGATAGAGACAGAGACAGAGACAGAGGTAGAGACAGAGACAAGAGAGACACAGTGAAACACAAGCAGGCATTAAAAAAATTGTCTCATGAGTACAGAACCTGACAAATTTCAAGATCTGCAGACACCAAACTGAAGACCCAGGAAAATTGATGGTATATGTAGTTTCAGTTCAAATGCTGCCAGGTCAAAGATCCAGAAAGAACCAATGTTTCAGTTCCAGTGCAAAGGCAGGAAAGAACCAATGTTCTAGCTCAAGGCAATGTAATAGGAGCAGTTCCCTTTTGTTCTCAGGAAGTTCTGTCTTTTTGTTATTTAGGCCTTAAACTCCTTGCACAGAACCTGTCCACAGTGAAAGGGGAATCTTGCTTTAATTAGCCTACTGATCCAAATATTAATTTTATCAAAAATACTCTCACATAAAATAACTTTTGTCCAAAATCTGGGCTCATTAATCAAGATATATCATATACAGTACAAATTCCCTAGGATAAATGTGATTATTATGCATATTTAAATTGTACCAATAAACTGAATAAAGAATTCTGAGTTCACTGTGTCCTAGTCAAGTTGCCACAAGATTAACCATCATACCACTCTTTTCAGGTGAAATCTGAGAAAATGCCTCTTCTCTAGGGTACTGAAACTAGAAATACCTAGACCCAAGTAGAGGACTTTACATACTTCATTAGTGCAAGGCATGAGATCTTAGTAGAGATTTACTAAATATGCTATCCTATAAAATATATCTTTCTTTGCAGGTTTTCAATCTCATTACCCAGAATTATGCTTCTCTTTCCCTCCCCTTAGCAGTTCCTGATCTATAACTTCCTGTTCTCTAACTTCTGAGCCTATGTCTCTTGGCTCTAGGGGTAGCTCTCTAACAAGGATCCAGTAACTCAGTTATGTCCCCATCTAGAATGGTCATGTGTCTATGCCTTATAAACCTGATTTTGTTCAAGAATGGATATACTGAAAAACCATCTTGATAAGAGAAAACAATAGTAACATAAGCAGATAAACTTAGAGAACTAGAAGCAAATGAGCATCATAGGGACATGTCAGGAAAGAATATACTAGCACACCACCAGTAAGGCTGAAAAAAATCTGGAAGAAATAATTGCTTATGAACTACAGCCTTCCCAAATTTGTTGCCATTTGTGATACCCTACACAGTATAACCCCAAATCACCTCTTAACTTCCATTTTGGAATGAAAAGACATCCAGGAGTACTGTAAGGGTAGAAGTAAGGACAAGCAAGGACAAGGACGCAGGAAATTGTGCATAACATTGTAAAAATATGACTTTGAAGGAAAGAAATCTGATTTTACCAAATCAGTTATATGATTTACTCAATTTCTCTGTGCTTCTGTGAATTGCCTAAAAGAATAGGAACAGCAGTACCTAAGAAGACACATTTGAGAATTAAATGAGCAATCAAGAGCAATTAAATGAGCACTTGCCCTAATGAGGGTAACCTGTCCCTAGCTCTGTCTTCCCCTTAACTATCCATTTTCTGTCCCACATACCTGAAAGCCCTTATCTCCTGAGTGCCTATACCATAGTAGCTACCTGAAAAGTGTTAGTTTTCTCTTTTGCAGTAATTATTGAACTTAAAATTATAAACCTCCTCTTATTGCTTTCACCCCAAGCAAACTTACCAGGATTCTTTTCACAGTCTTAATACATATTTCTCATCCTCATGCTCACTGCCTTCATACTAGCACATTCTAACTGAAGATATGTGATCTGTTAGCATTCACAGGGAGATCAAAGAAATTTTGAAATCTGAACTTCTTGATCATTAAAGAGGTTCAACAGTGACACCTAGATAAGAAAACAAAAACTTTTAGTGTATCATCCTTGAAAATGCAAGTTTCTCTTTTCACCTTTCTAGTGGCTCCTACCTTTATTTGAAGTCTCATGAAAAGGTTGGAAAAAAGGCACATTGACCCAAACATATAGTGCAGAGGTAGTTTGTCAGTATCAATAACCATAATTTAGAAAGTTGGTATATCAGAAAGACTGATCTCAGCCATGAATAATTAAAAATCCAATGCAAAGTTGCTTAAATTAAAGGAAAATATATGCCTTCTAGTTCTGAAATTCTAAACATAAGAGGAGCTACAAGGTTGATTTCATCCAATGTCTTTATCACTTTTTCCATTACTCTCTAAGAATGTCTCTCCCTTGAACAGCTTTATCCTCACATTTCTTTTTTTTTTTTTTTGTATGTTTTGTTTTGTTTTTTGGTACCAGGGATCAAACTCACGACTTCCCACTTGCCAGGCAGGCATTTATGCCCCTGAACTGAATCCCCAAGCCCCCTTCCCCACATTTCTAGTCCTCCTATTCTTGTGGAAGAACCTGTGGAAGAGGCTAATTCCAAAAATTTTCCCAGAAGAGTCAGGAAGATAATTCATAAAAACCCTAGAAAGCCCTCTTCTCATTCTACTGGCCTCAATTGAGTCACATACTAATCCTTCAACCAATCATAGGCCAAATGCATGCAGTTACCCTTAGACTAATCAAGCCAATGCCAAGAGGTAGAACTTACTTTCTCTGAGATATACCGGAGAAGAGTGAGGATTTTTGAGCAACCAATATATTACAATAGAAAGCTGCAGAATAGATCTTTGTAGGCAGTCAACAGTGAACACTCTGGCCTACTTTTTATTTAACACAAATACATCTAATTTTGCTCAAATAATAGTATTATTAAGAATTGTACTTATATTAACATGGGCTTTAACAATAAAGGCAACATCCTAGAAAGTTCTTTCCAACAAAAGTGCAAAAAAAAAAACCACAAAGGGTTGACATCCTACAAAAATAATCATCTTGGAAAATCATACACTTACTCCACTGTTCCATTATTTATAACATGCCTAGGACTCTTCTTTTGGAAATTTCACCTTCTGTTTTCTAAACTTTCTTTCTAGGTGAGCACATCAATTTCCATCTGTTTAAATATCATCTTTATGCTTTGACTTGTAAATTTCTACATCAAACCCAAAACTCCCTTCTGAGTCTCAAATTTGCATATCAACTTGCCCATGTGACATCTCCTTACAGGCATCTCAAACCTAAACCGTCTTAAGAAAACCACAATATTTCCCATGATAGTCTTCACCATCTCATTTTATAAAAAGCATCCAGGCTAAGACCAATAGTTTTAAAGTGTCGCTTGTGTGTGTGTATTCTAGAGAAAGTAGTTTTCCAGAATATTGCATTTGAAGAGGACTTCTCAGTCATTTGCTCTGGTGCTACCCCCTCTTGACTTCCAAAAATATAAGACTAAGGAAGAAAGAAAGACTTGTCGACAGTTAGATGGTCAGTTTTAGGCAAAATGGTAATGAAAATTCATGTTTTCCTCATTTGAAATCTAAACTTCTTTCATTTTCATCAAGTGTGCTCTCAAGATAGTTCCATACTGCATGCCAATACAAGCCAGCTTTTATTCTATGTCTTTCAAAGAAACCCTTCTGTCCCTGGTTTACTTTTAATTATGTAACCTACTGGAACAATGCTAATATTTCAGACCAACTCATAACTTCACCAAAAGGAAAGAGCATCAATAACAGTACTGTGTTTTCTCTAAGCTCAAGCACCCTTCAAGATGTTGTTCAATCCATTTGATCACATCAATTCACAGGCACAGAGCATGCAGACATTTCAGTCATTAATGATCACTCTACAAGTCTGAATGCAGGATTCTCAAGTCTAGTGGCATATTACAGTTAGTTCACATCAAAGGACTGACTCACTTATTTAATGCATTTCCATTAAATTTACCAGGATCAGTTTTTGCTTTCTATAGAAAAAGAAAAGTTAACATTTACTTAAATGATCTCTTGGATTAAACTATCAGAGATTAGAGTTAACATCTTGCACAGCAGGCTCACAAATCAAAAACTAGGATAATCAATATAGAGCCTCATCTGTTAACCACATCTGCTAAGTGAAGCCAGTAAGCTGGAGAGTCAGAATCTGAGTACTGATTGGTGGAGAGGGGAGGAGTTTTGTTTTATTTTCTTTTGTTTTGAACTTTTGAAATATGCACACTGCTGAACTAACTTGACAACATCCAATGGGAATGTACTGTGAGTCCCAAATTCATGCCAAATATATAATTTTAAATGTAGTTGTTACATTTTAAAAACTAAAAAACAATGAAATTAATTCTAGTAATATATTTTGTTTCATCCAAATACATTTAAAATATCTTTTCAATGGGTAAGCAATATAAAAATTATGAATACATACGTTACAGAATTTTTTAACTAAGTTTTCCAAATTAAATGTGTATTTTAAAGTTATAGAACATCTCAGTTTGTAGCACCTACATTTGTAGGCCTTGGTAGCACATATGTCTAGTGGCTACCAAATTGGAAGCACAGTGCCAGGCAAAGGTTCTTCTGAAGTCCAGAGGTTCCTAAAGCAAAATGATGGCTTCTCTCTCTTGGGATCTTAATAAAGCCTTCCCTAATTTAATGGGTAAGATTAACAGATGAAGCTGTTTCCCAAGGGTTTTTCTTGCCCTTGTGTTTCTAGATATCTCCATCATGAGCATGAAGGATACCCTCCACCTGTGCAGGATTTCCTACCTTTCCCTGGACTCATAGATAAGCCTCGCAGCAGCCAATTTCACTGGAAGGTTCCCTGTGTTCTTCACTTGTTTTACATCCTAGGCTAAGAATAAAATGCCAAGTCCAGCAGCTAGCAATGGGCAGAAATCTATCTCAGGTGTTCATTTCTGTGAGTGGATTTTTCCAACTAGGCCCATCTTGTCTTTATCTCCTAGTCAATTGCTTGCTTACTAAAAAGAATAACACTTATTGTATGTTTTATGTATAAGATTTAATTTGCTTGATCTTCATGGTATGACTTTGTAGATTCTCTTACTAACTTTATTCAATAAATAAGCAAATCAAAAACTACTTAGATGTGTTGAGTGACCTGGCCCTGGTCACACAGTAAAAGATCAAGTTGGAATTCAGTCTCACTTAGAAACTTACTGTATTTCATATCTCTTCTCTGGTTTCTGAATTCTCCTATTTCCTGCATGAATCATATCTTGTCTTAATTTCTCATTCTAACTCATTCTGGCTGAGAACTAACCTTCCACTGAGATCAGCTGTAGTTCTGGCCTATCCCGGATTTCCTCTTTTGAGCTTGTAAACATCTTTTGGGAAGTTTAACCCTCATATCTGCCAACATCTTCTGACTTTAAAGTTCTTACTAGCTTTGTTTTAGCCAGCTTTCCAACTCGGTGACAAAAAAACAGAGATGAATCAACTTAAAGGAATGATTTAGTTTTGCTCACAGTTTTGAAGGTCTTCATCCAGTCACCTAATTATGTGTTTCTAGACCTGTGGTAAGCCAGAGTGTCACAACAGAGAGTGTGTGATGGCTCAGAGCTGCTCACCTCATGGCATTCAGACAGCGGGGAGGGGGGGAGGGACAAGGTTGGAGACAAAATAAAACATTACTTAAACCATCTAATCATGTTTTAATATACATTTGAGAGTAAGGTGTACTGTTAACTTCATTGGCTTGGAAGATGCTCAAGAGATTAGTAAAACGCACTTCTGGGTATGTCTGCATATGCATAGATCATGGAGGCATAGATTTTATTAAAATACCTGATCTATGGCCCTTTCCTTTTTAGCACTGTTTCTCATCACTGCTTCCCAACCACAATGAGCTAGGCAACTTTGCTCCACCACACCCTTCCACCATGAAGTTTCTACCTTAGAGTCAGCTGGTCATGAACCAAGCCCTCTGAGACTGAGATAAATTAAATCTCTCCTCCTTTAAGTTGTGGGTGACAGGAAAACAGACTAATATAGAAAACTAGTGGGGCCATTGTTCACACTGCATCTGACTATGTGGTCCAGAAACCTTTGGAACTAGTTTGCATGAATAATTGGGAAAGTTTTAAATATGTGGGCCATAGAAACCCTAGAGTGCTATAAGCAGAACTTGGTGGGTGAGTCTAGTGATAGATCAGAATTCTGAGAGAAATAGGCAGAATAAAATCCAGCTTCATGAAGTTTCAGATAAGAATTATATGTATATATATATATGAGACTTTGAGGGAGACTTAATTTAAGTATGGTGGACTTGACTAGATGGAAGAAATTTCAAGGCAATTCATTGTTCAGGCTCTTTTATGGGCACTGTTGGCTGATTTTATCCAAATGCATAATGATAATTAAAAGCAAAAAGCAACACAGTAGTATTTTTAAAAATTAAATTTTGATCCTAAAAGAACTGTGTGAAAAGTTGGAACGCAAAAAGTTATGGTTATTGAAGAGATTAGCACTATTGAAAATATACCCCAGAACTTTGAATCTAAACAAGAAGAAAGATGCTTTGAGAACATCTCAGGAATCAGTAAGACTGCACTCACTGCAGGCTCAAGATTGCAAAAGTTTTAACCTTACATTTGAGAAGAAAATCACTGAATCTCTTTCTCCAGAAGGGCTACCTAGAGAATTGATTCCCTGGGATTTATATCGTCATCCAAGCCTCCTAGCACTCAGAGGCCACTGCAGTCATGATCCAAGGGGCCCGGTTTCTGCTAGAGCAGGAAGCAGACCTTTGCATTATTTATATGATGCTTGTTTCCTGTGCATGAATAATGAAAGACTTATAAGATCATGGAGGCTTCTACCTAGGTTTCAAAGGAAAGTCTGAGAAGCCAGGCAAAATGCCCTTTAGAGGTGGGTGCATGAAGCTGTGAAATTGAAGCTGATGATGCAGTTGAGAGCCCTGGAATTCAGAACTACAAATAACATGAGACATCTACTGATGAAAGCTATAGGTAACAAGCAGAACCAACCCAACAGGGACACTATATAAGCTGCAACCAGCAGGGTCACAGAAGTAGAGCTGTCCAAGGTTTATGGAGCTCGCACATTACCACCATGTGCCCCGAATGCTGGACAAGGAACTACAGGATTTAATGTTTGCACTGCAGGGTTTTTGTATTGCTTTAGTCTGATTCTTTTCTATCCACCTCTTCCTCCCTTTTGTAATGGGAATATTTACACTGTACCATTATATTTTGGTATTAACGAACATACCCTTTGAATTTTACAGGGCTTCATAGCTAACCATCTGCCTTGAATTTCAGAAAAGACCTAAACTTGAGCTTTTGAGAAATACTGAAATTTCTCACACTTTGAAAAGGGATTGTTAGTGTACACAATGTAGTTATATCATGTTGGTTGGCATTAGACCTTGTCTTTGGAAATTATGCGTGGCTTAAGGAGGTGTATTTTGGTGTCAAAAGGCACTTCTACTTCCACCTTTCAGGGGACCAAACTTAAATAAAATGTGTTTCCTTCCCATCATTTCTCATCTCCAAAGTATTGGTTTTTGAATGGTGAGCAGATACACTTGTGTCCAGTAATAGTCACTGGCCAAAACCTAACATCATAGTACAACACCCAGACTCTGAATAAACCAGTAAGTTGTCAAACACTACAAGAAAAAAATGTTACTGTATCCCTTCACCTAAGCACCATAACAACTTTCTTTTAATTTTGATTTTTTCCACAAGATATGAGTCACTACATACAAGAAGGTAGATACTTTAAAGTTGTTCCCCATCACCAGCATTTGTCTTTATCAGGAAATTCCCAGTGCTAATAATATAGTATTTTCAAACTCCAGTTAGCTGATCCTATATTTATATTGGATAAATAATTGGGAAATTTTTCCACCCAAATCCATAAATATTTCCCTGAGGGAGAAAATACAGTTATGGGAGACAATGGCTGATTTGAGAGGACTTTAATAAGATCTAATTCCTGACCTGAAACAGACTGTCAATAAGAACAATAAGATATTCCATACATTTTCAAAGAGCTCTTCTCCTAACCTCCTGAACCTCCTAACAAGTTTCCTTGATGTGCAAGAGAAATCACACAATGTTGACTGAATTGCACTTTTCAGACAACTTTCTTGTATATCAAACCTCAAACTGAGCTATTCACTATGCTGTCACACCAGTAACTACATAGCAATTGTGTGAGCTGTAGAGCTGGAAACTTTAGGGTTTAAAACCTTGACTTCCTTAGTAACTCAGTAAGGATTAAAAATGGCTTTTTGCCCACTTTACAATTTGTAAGCATAGAATTCCCCAAGGTCTTTCTCAGCATGGGTAACAAACCTTGATTTATGCATATTTGAATCTGTCAAGCAAACTATAACATATTATAAACAGAACAAAAATATGATCTCTTTGTCTGAGAAGATCGGTGCCACAATAATAAGTAACACCTCTCTCAGGAAACTAAATATTGGGAATTATTTCATAATGATTGTAATGTGAAACATTTATAGACAAAGCCTCTACTCTAGGTGAAATGGTGGGTTTGGAGTCAATAAGAAAATAACCTTACTAAATTATAAGGCCTTATTGAAATCGCATTGTTCTTGATTGAGACCTATAAATGTGTTTATATCTGCCAGAATTTAACTACAGAAAGCAAAATTCACTCAACTAGTTTAAACAGTAAGGTATTTTGAATTTGGCATTAAATATTCAGCTTGGAGATGTCTTTAAGAGCTGCACAAATGGACTTTCTACTGAATTCACTCTCCAAGCTGCACCACAGAACAGGTTCACAAATTTGCTCTGCCTCTTCTACATTAGGAAGCCTCTGGCTATGGCATCATCTCCAGCTGCTGTGTTCACAAAATTATTAACATCAAAAGAGCCACTGCACACTGATGGCTCCTGATAAACTGCACTCACTATAACCCATGGAAGCACACATTCTGACCATGTTCTGAATTTTGACATCCATAGGCTGTTCACTGGACATTGGAACTTCTAATACTACCTTGGAAAAGCAAAAAGCCTGCACTATTGAGCTTCTTAAGAAATACTAGAAGCACTGGACATTCAACTGCACCTCTGAACTTTGATCTCATTTCTGACTTCTAAATATCAAACAAGGAAGTTCACACTGCATTTATGATAATAGCAGGAAGCGAGAGTGTGATACAGCATTTTAATATGGCTATTAAACAGCAATTTCCATAGCCACGCAGTGGTGATTTATATTAAGTAACCACATGGAGCTGTTACTATATTAAGGCAAGTTGATATAAGGATTCACCGCGTAATGTGGTCTCAGATTTGGAAGGGATTTCATTAATCACCAGTTTTAGGCTTACAGATTTGTAACTAGAGAAGGATGTTAGTTTGCTTAATATCACATAGCTCAGTTTTGGCAAGAACAAGAAGGTAAAGCATATTGTCCAGTCCTTATTCGAGTCCTCTTTTTATCCCTTCTGTGTTACCTCAAGAAATAATAAGGTAGTGCCAAGCCTGGTGCTCAGCTATAATCCCAACACCCAGGAAGCTGAGGCAGGAGAATTGTTGAAAGCTCAAGGCTATCTTGGGCTACACAGTGAGTGCAAAGTCAGTCTGGAATACATAGCAAGACCTTCTCTCAAACAAAACAGAGAGAGAAACAGAGACAGAGGGAGACAGAAAAAGAGACAGAGAATAAGTAGTAAAGGAATATGAATTCCACTAGTGTCTTCTATTTGCCATACATTGCACTGAGAATTAGAGTAGTGGTTGTGAAAAAAATAGACATGAGATTTTTTTTAGATATTTCCAGTTTACTTTTTTAATTTAATTTTAAAGGGAATAAAACAGAGCAATAAAACAAATCAAAACAGTGATAAGACAGTAGGAAATCCACAATAGTTACTATATTGCATATTGTTGTCCTTGTTCTTCCCAATCCACACACCAGCTAACTCACAGGGAGGAACTTAGCTTCCATCTTGGCTTTCACTCAACCATGCTCCAGCCAACTCACAGGCAGGGGCTTAGCTTCCTTTCTTGTTCTCCTCAATTCACACTCTGAGTGGCTCATAAGTGGGAGTGACACTTCTGTATAGCAAAGAAAGTATCAAAAAGTCTTCAAGAAAAGCCAATCAATAGGATGAACAAATTGATAGACTGGATAGAGTAGAAAAAAATGGAAGAATTCATCTAGATTATGCTGTGGGGAATAGTTAAGAAAAGAAAATGAAAAGTACTCCATTGCATAAAAAACATCTTTCTTATCCCTTCCTCAGTTGATGGGCATTTTGGTTGTTTCCAAAATCTGGCTATTATAAATTGCACAGCTGTAAATATGGGTGCACATATATCACTGTAGTACGATGCTTTCAGTTCTTCTGGAAAAAATACCCAGAAGGGGAGTTACTGAGTCAAATGGAACCTCTAATCCTAGTTTTTTGAAGAATCTCCACACTGATTTCCACACTGGTTGCACCAGTGTACACTCCCACCAACAATGAAGAAGTGTTCCTTTTTTTCCACAGCCCCTCCAGCACTTGTTATTGAGATGATATCTCAGTGCTCTTTTAATTTGCATTTCTTGAATGACCAATGATCAGCTATAAAGAAAGATAAACTAGAGGCTTTATAGGTAAATGAATGCAACTAGAAACCATGCTCATAAGTGAAATAAATCAGATTCACATGTGTAAACACTGTATTGTCTTTCTACTGTAAGAAACTGAAACTAAATATGATCCAAAAGTTACAATAGTTACAATGAAAGGGAAAGAAACTGCTCAAAGGGAGATCATATTGTTTGATCAATTTTGTATGCCTGTATCTTGTAACCCGAGCAACTATTTTGAAGATAACAATATGCAATATAACAAATCATCTTATTTTGAAGTCCCATATTACTGTTGTTTATGCTGTTGTTGTTTTTTGGTTTTTATTGTTGCTTTCTGCTTGTTTATTTGTTTGCTTGCTTGTTTTTTGAGTTTTCTGTGCTTTTTCCCTCTTTAAAATAAAAAAAATACAAGAAAAGAAATCCTAGTATATTGTATTCTCCTTTGCTCTGAAAATAATCCCACAGACTCTTCTCTTTTGATATGAAAAATCTAATTTAGAACATTTTTCCAGAATGCTCATACTCACCTTTCATCTCCACCAAAATAAACACAGATACATTGTTTTTAAAAAAAGAAAGAAAAGAAAAGAAAATGATGTCTAATTGAGAGTTGTATTGGAAGAAGGATTTTGAAAGGAAAACACAGCTACCCAGCAGTGAAGGGAGAGGAAATGCTGTCCATTTCTGTAAAAGAAATAAGAACCTCAATTTTGCATGTCTGTGTCTGTTAATGTAAACAACCATTTTGAAGATAACGATGCGCAATATTGCAACCATTGTCAAGTTTCTATCATCCTGTTTTGTAAACTTATAATGTTACTGGTGTGCATTTACTCTAGTTGTTTGTCTCTTTTGTTTTTGTCTTTCTTATATATGTCTTTTTTCTCTTAAATAAAAAAAGAACTTCAAAGAAGCTTAGTTAAGTTGAATATTGAATGCAAATGTAACAACAGTTAAAGAGATAGTTGGAAAAGGAGCCATTTGATGGAGATACTTCTTTTTATTTTAAAGGGAAAAATACAGAAAAATCAACAAGCAAACAATTGACATCTGAATATCATCTCTGAGGGCCTCAGAGTCCCTGCCCAGTGACCAGCAGTCATCTGGAAACCTTCAGTAAGGCTCTTGGGGACTGGAAAGCTGTGCCCACACCCAAACACCATCTCTGAGGTCATGAGTACCAGAAATCTGCACCCAGTGGCCCACAGTCATCCAGGAACCCTCGAAGAGTTCTGCAAAGACTGTGAAGCTGCACTAAGTGACCTACCCACACCTAGAAATCCTCAACAAGGCTTGCAGGGACTGGGAAGGTGCACCAAGTAGCTCACACATATCCAGGAAGTATCACTGAGGCCCACAGGGCCTGGGAGCCTGTACCCAGCAACTTTCAGTCATCTAGGAACTTTCAGTGAGGCCTGCTAGGACTCGGAGTCTGCACACAATGACCCATCCATACCTGGGAACCATTTCTGAGACCCACAGGTAATGGGAACCTGCACCTAGCAACCTGCAGTCATCCAGGAACCATCAGTGAGGCCCACAGGAACCAGGTGTCTGTGCCTCATTACCTGGAACCAACAGCAACCCTCAGTGAGGCCCACTGTTGGACAGCCCACCAGAAAGGGAAGCAACCAGGACTTTGCATCTGGCTAATTCAGAGGAACATAGGAAAATGGCAAAACAAAAGAACAAAATGCAATCTCAAACTTCCAGCCATCTAGATCAAGCCCAGGAGATAGAAACATGGATGATATTGGAAACCACACACCTGAAATCTGCGAAATGATAGCAAGGGAATTAAGAAATAACTCCAGGGAGCTGTAGAGGAAGTCAGATCAGAAAAAATTGCTCAGGTAAAAACAGAAATGATAAACATATTGAAAGAATTAGTGAATATATCTGTATTGGGTATGCTATGTCCCCCCAAGTACTCACATAATTTTGATGGGGCTAAGTCTGGCGCTTGCTTGTGTTTGGTTTGCTGTACCCGCCCAGGGGTGGAGCCAACATACAATGTAAGGAAAGGCGGGTCTTCCTCTTGTTTGCTTTTGCTTTTGCCTCTCTCTCTCTCACCAGTGTGGCTTGTGGCTTGTGGCTTGCAGCTTGCAGCCTCCATGAACGGCAGGCCTGCCCTGCCACGCTATCTTGGAGCCAACTAATGGACTGAAACTCCCGAGAAACTGTAAGAATAAACCTTTCCTTCCCTAATTTTGGGCGTCAGGTATTTTGTCTCGGCAACGAGTGAAAAATAACTAAGACAGAATTTGGTACCAGGAGTGGGGTCACTGCTGTGACTATTCCTGACCATGTGGTTCAAGAGCCTTTAAAAATGCCTTGTGGGGAAAGTTTAAAAGGGTTCGGAGATGCCGTCTACATGCATAGAGTTGAAACAGCTTAGGCTGTTTTATATGGGAGATTCTGGTCAGAGCTCAGAAGACCAGAAGGCTGATAGAAAGCCTGCTGGTAAAGACCAGGCTCGGGAGATTTCTGCTGGGAAAAAGAACGGCATTGGCTGTTGGACTCCACATGATGTGTGTTATGGTTTGGCAAAAAGTTTGTCTACATTTTGCCCATGCCCAGAGACTTTGCCTGAGACTGAGATTAAGGGCAAAAGATTAATCACTCTACAGAGTAAAATTATGATGCAGCCAAACATTGAAATGGTGGCCTGGCTTTTGTTGGGGGCTCTTAGCCAGATTTATGTTGTAGATAAAGAGCAAGGAGCCCAGCATGGCGATTTAGAACGTGAGTTTGGCCAGAAAGCTGTAGACTATAAAGATAGAGCTGAGACCTTGATTGCTGAGAAAAAACAAAAGAGTAAAAAAGATGGCCTGGGGGCATCCTGGAAAGCAGCAGGCCTCCGCCCTTTGCAGCCTCAGGCCTTCAAAAGTGAGAGTTTGCTCAGAGGAAAAAGCTACAAAATGCCCTGTCCCAGAGTGGTGACAAAAAGCCACAGAGTGCCTTGTCCCAGAGTGGCGACAGAGGCCACACCATGTCCCAAAATGGCAGTGGCCATGCTGGATTCCAAAATGACAGCATAGAAAATCTGTTCCTCAGGTTCAGAGGAGGTTCAGAGAGCTCAGCGATCCAGGCAGTTGACCCCTACAGCCAAAATAGAAAAATGCCTGGCTACTGCTCCAGCCTACAGCAGACCTTGGCAGCATCCATATGGCACTGGTTTTAAGTACAAGAAAATGCTAAGGCAGCTTCCTCCTCGCCTGCAGAGAGCAATGTATAAAGATATAAGGGTGGAGCCAAAAAACATGGATCATCCAAAAAAAGCTATAAAAGTTAAGACCCCTAAAGGTGCCACAGGGGTGGAGTCACTCAAGCCTGTTGGAGCTTGTAACCAGATTATTTCAAATGCTGAGCAAAAAACTCCAGGACTTAATGTTTGCCCTGCTGGAGTTTAGACTTGCTTTGGTTCCAGTGCTTTATATTCCCCTGTTTATAACTTTTAAAATGGTAATGTTTATCTTGTGCCTTTATATGTTAAAAGTGCTTAACCTTATTTTCATTCATACAGGGGGTTACAGTTAAGAGTTTGCCATAGATCTCAGAGGAGATTTGAGATGTAGACTTTTCAGCAATGCTGAAACTGCTAAGACTTTGGCAACCTTTGGAGATAGACTAAATGGTTTTTGTATTAAAAATATAAATGAGTCCTTGGGGGTCCAGGGGTGGAATGTATTGGGTATGCTATGTCCCCCCAAGCCCTCACAGGGGCTAAGTCTGGCGCTTGCTTGTGTTCAGTTTGCTGTACCCACCCAGGAGTGGAGCCAACATACAATGTAAGGAAAGGCGGGCCTTCCTCTTGTTTGCTTCCGCTTCCACCTCTCTCTCTCTCGCCAGTGCGACTTGTGGCTTGTGGCTTGCAGCTTGCAGCCACCATGAATGGCAGGCCCGCCCTGCCACGCTATCTTGGAGCCAACTAATGGACTGAAACTCCCGAGAAACTGTAAGAATAAACCTTTCCATCCTTAATTTTGGGCTTCAGGTATTTTGTCTCAGCAATGAGCGAAAAATAACTAAGACAATATCCAAAGAAGACATAGATTAAAAAAGTAGAGGAGCATAAGAAAGTGATGGAAATCTTGAATGAACAGTACAGGAAATAATTAGAATACATGAAAGACATTCAAGGGGATAGTCAGCAAAAAAATTCCATTGAAAGCTGGCAAAACTACATGAATGAAACTGAAGACAGACTCTCAGAACTCGAAGACATGATTGTGACTAGTGATCATGTAAGGAAATGGCTCTTACAAATAAGGAATCAAAAAAAAACAATTCAATAGCTGCAAGATGATGCAAAGAGAAATAATAGAAGACTGATGTGTCAACAAAAAAGGAGACAACACAAATGACATAAAGACAATATGCAGACACAATAGCAGAAAATTTCTGAATATGGGAAAAGAACCTGACATGCAGATAAGTGAGGCATATAGAACTCCAATTAGCAATAACCAAAATAAATCTACACCTCTACATATAATAAGCAAGACCCCAAATGTTCACCATAAAAAGAGAATATTAAAAGCTGCTAGAGAAAAGAAACAGATCACCTATAAAGGAAAGCCTATCAGAATCATGGCAGACTTCTCAATACAAAACATTAAGTCAAGAAGAACATGGAGAAAAGTATTTCAAAACCTGAAAGAAAACAAGTTCCAACCCAGATTGATGTACCCTGCAAAAACTGTCTTTCAAAATCAATGGAGAAATAAGATATTTCCATGACAAAGAATAACTGTAGAACTTCATGACAACCCAACCAACCCTACAAGAAGTACTAAAAGATATTCTAGAAAGAGATAGAAATGATCACAATTCCAAGAACAAGAAATCAATCAGCAGGACAAGTAATTAAACAAAGGAATAAAAGTTGGGAATGAACAACAGAAAGATAACATGACAAAGATTAGCCAATACATGTCAGTTATAACTGTTAATGTAAACAGCTTTAAGAAAACAATCAAAAGAAATGAACTGGCAGAGTGGTTTAAGAAACAAAATCCTGCTAGGCATGGTGGTGCATACCTGTAATCCAAGCACTTGGGAGGCTGAGGCAGGAGGATCATTGTGAGTTTGAGGCAAACCTGGGCTACAAAGCAAACTCAAGACCAGCCTGGACTGTATAATAAGACCCTGTTTCCAGAAGTACAGAAAAAAAGTCTAACAGTATGCTATATAAAAAATACACATTTAACTCAAAAGGAAATTCAAAGACTGAAAGTCAAAGGATGGAAAACAATATTCCATGTGATAGGGACCCAGAAAAAGCAGTGGTAGCAATTCTGCTTGCAGAAAATATGAACTTCAAACCAAGAATGATCAAAAGAGATAAAGAAGGTCACTACATATTTGTTAGGGGAAAACTTTAAGAGAAAGAGATAAAAATCATAAATATATGTGTACCAAACATGTGATCACCCAGATATGTAAGGCAAATATTAATAGACATGAAAAATTATATAACCAATAATACAATCATAATGGGGATGTTAAAACTCCATTGTCACAAAGAGACAGATAAACTGGACAGAAAAAATCAGCAAAGAAATGACAGAACTGAATCAAACTTGTGAAGAAATGGACTTAGTACATGTGGACAGAGTATTCCAGCCAACAATATCAGAATATACATTCTTCTTAGCTGCACACAGGACATTCTCTAAAATAAACCATATACTAACCCATGCTTAAGTAATTGCAAAATAAATGAAATTATCCCATGCATATTATCTGACCATAGTGCCATGAAATTGGAAATTAATGACAAATGAAATAAGAAAAACTTCATAAACAGAAGGAAACTAAATTATACACTTCTGAAGAATCAATGGGCCACAGAGGAAATTAGAGAAGAAATTAAACAATACCTACAAGCAACCAAAAGTGCAAATACAACTTACTGGAACCTGTGAGATGCAATGAAGACAGTCATCAGAGGGAAATTTATTGGGGTGAATTCTCACATCAGGAAAACAGAACAAACACAAATAACCTGATGCTACAACTCAAATATCTAGAAAAAGAAGAACAATTCAAGCCCGAAGTCCAAAGAAAGGAAGAAATTATATAGATCAGAGCAGAAATTAATGCAATTGAGACTAAGAAAATATTACAAAGGATTAATGAATCAAAGAGGTGGTTCTTTGAAAAAATAAATAAAATTGATAAGCCCCTAGCCAACCTTATCAAAAAAAGAAAGAAAAAACTCAAATTTATTCAGTAAGGAATCAAAATGGTGAAATCATTACAGACCTTGTGGAAATATAGAAAATCATCAATACATACTTCAAAAATCTTTTCTCTCATAGGTTTGATACCACAGAAGAAATGGACAGATTCCTAGAAATATATGAATTACCAAAGTTGGACCAAGAAGATGTCAAACTACTGAATAACCCAATTTCAGTTAATGAAGTTGAAAATGAAACTCAAACCTTACTAACAAAGTAAAGTTGAGGTCCTGATGGATTTACTGCTGAATTCTACAAGAAATTTAGGAAAGATTTAATGAAAATATTTCTCAAACTCTTCAATGAAACTGAAAGAGAATCAAGTTTCCCTAACTCATTCCTGGAAGCAAGTTTCACTTTAATAACAGAAAAGATGAAGATCAAACAAACAAACAAAAAAAGAACTACAGGCCAATCTCCCCAATGAACATAGACCCAAAATTCTGAAACAAAATACTGACAAGCAGAATGCAGCAAAGCATCAAGATTATACATCACAATCAAATGAGATTCATTCCAGGAATGCAGGAACGGTTCAACATATGCAAATCAATAAAAGTAATGCACCACATCAATAGAGCCAAAGACAAGAATCATATGACCATCTCAATAGGTGCAGAAAAAGCTTTTGATAGTCCAACATTCATTCATGATAAAAAAAAAACCCTACAGAAAATTGGAATAGATGGTCTTTCCCTCAATCTGATAAAAGCCATATATGGTAAACCAACAGAAAACATCTTATGAATGGACAAAAATCGAAAATTTTCAACCGAAAATTAGGAACAAGACAAGGATGTCCACTATCAGTGCTCCTATTCAATGTAGTACTGGAAACATTAGCCAGAGCAATAGACAAGTGAGAGAAATAAAAGACATAAGGATAGGAAAAGAAGAAGTTAAATTATCATTATTTTCAGACGACATGGCACTCTACATAGAAGACCCCCAAAACTCCACTGAAACACTTATATATCTAATAAAATAAATTCAGTATTGTATTTGAATACAAGGTCAACACTCAAAAATCCATAGCTTTTCTGTACACAAACAACAAACCTGCTGAGAGAGAAATAAGGTAAGCCACATCCTTCACGATAGCACCCAAAATAATGAAATACTTAAGAATCAACCTAACAAAGGAAGTAAAAGACCTATGCATTGAAAATTACATTACTCTAAAAAAAGAAATTGAAGAAGATTTCAGAAAATGGAAAGACATTCCTTGTTGAGATCTAGAGAAATTATTCCTAAAATTCATCTGGAACCAGAAGAGACCTAGAATAGCCAAGGCAATTCTGGGCAACAAAGGCAAAGAAATAAGCATTACAATCCCTGACTTGAAATTATACTACAAAGCTACTGTGACAAAATCAGCATGGTACTGGCAAAAAAACAGACCTGAAGACAGTGGAATAGATTAGTAGATACAGCTACAGTTACAGACACATTCAGCCACCTTATCTTTGGCAAAGGGTCCAAAATGCTCACTGGAAGAAAGAAAGCCTCTTTAACAAGTGGTGCTGGAAAAACTGGCATTCCATCTGATAAAAACTAAAACTACATCCTTGTCTTTCACCATGCACTAAAGTCAAAATGGATCAAAGATCTAAATATTAAAACAGAAACTCTAAATCTGCTGGTACACAAAGTAGGTAGAAATCTTGACTACATAGGGCTAAGTAGAGAGTTCATGAACAAAAATCAAACTGCACAGGAAATACTTTCCAGAATCAACAACTGGGATCTCATCTAATTAAAAATTTTTTGCATGTCAAAAGAAATCTCTAACAGAGTGAAAGAAAAACCCACGAATTGGAAAAAAATCTTAGCCAACTGTCCCTCAGACAAAGAACTTCTATCTAGAAGATATAAAGAATTTAAAAACAATCAGCCCCCAAAATTCAAAGGCCCAATCCAAAAATGGGCATCTGAGATGAATATGCACTACTGAGATGAAGAAGTACAAATGCCGAATAAATATATGAAAAAATGTTTAGCATCATTGGTCATTAGAGAAATGCAAATTAGAAAAACACTTCCATTTCACCCTAGAAAACATAGCCAAGATCAAGAAATCAACCAATAATAAATGTTGATGAGACTGTGAGGATAAAGGAACTCTTCTCCACTGTTGGTGGGAGTGTAGGCTGGTTCAACCACTGTGGAAATCAGTGTGCAGGTTCTTCAAAAAGCTCAGATTTGAGGTCCCATTTGACCCAGTTATTCCCCTTCTGGACATTTTCTCAGAAGAACTGAAAACATCATACCACAGTGATATATGTGCACCCATGTTTATAGCAGCACAATCTGTAATAGTCAAATCTTGGAAACAACTCAAATGCTCAACTGAGAAATGGATAAAAAAGATATGGTATTTTATACAACTGAGTACTACTCAGGTATAAAGAAGGCTCACATTGAGGCTTTTTTGAGTAAATGGTTGAGACTTGAGATCATATTCATAAGTGAAATAAATCAGACTCACATGTGTAAATACTGTATTGTCTCCCTAGTGTAAGAAACTTAAGGAGTACTAAGATCCAAAATCTACAATAGATATTGTAAAGGAGAAGAAACTGCTCAAAGGGAAAAAAATAACTAGGATAAGGGGAAGGAGAAAAGGAAGGGAAAGGGAAAATACATAAATTTGTTTATATATACATAAAATAGCTAAATGATTATACTACTAATTCTATTAGTATTTGGAAAATAAGTTAATAGTCATGATTAGATCAATTTTACATGTCTATATCTGGTAATCTAAGCAACTCCTTTGAAGACAGCAATATGCATATTGCAACCATTGTTAAGTTCCTATCATCTTGTTTTGAAAGCCTATATTGCCATTGTTTGGGGGGTTTGTTGTTCTTGTAGTTGTTGCTTTTATGTCTCTTGTGTTTTGTTTTTCTTTTCTGTTTTTTCTCTTTAAGATAGAAAAAGAAGCAACAAAAGCAAAATAATGATAACAACAGCAAAAAAAAACAATGACAACATAGGTTTTCAAAACAAGATGATAGGAATTCAACAAGAGTTGTTATATTGCATATTATTATCCTCAAAATAATTGCTCAGGTTGCCAGCTACAGGCATGCAAGATTGATCAAACAATAAAATTTCACTTTAAGCAGTTTCTTACCCTGTTATAATATCTACTGTAATTTTGAATTTTATTTCTTTTCAGTTTTTTTACACTAGTGAGATAATATGGTATTTATGCATGCAAGTCTGATTTATTTCACTTATGAGTATGGTTTCTAGTTGCATCAATTTACCTATAAAAGTCTAAAGTTTATCATTCTTTGTGGCTGAGTAGTAATCATTTATATAAAATTACCACTTTTTAAATCTATTCCTGTTATTGGGCATTTGAGTTGTTTCAAAGATTTAGCTATTACAAATTGTTCTCCTATAAACATGGGTGCACATATATCAATGTGGTATGACGCTTTCAATTCTTCTGGAAAAATACCCAGAAGAGGAATAGCTGGGTCAAATGGAACCTCTAGTTACAGCTTTCTGAGGAATCTTCACGCTGATTTCCACAGTGGTTACACCAGCCTACACTCCCACTAACAATGGAGAAGGGTTCCTTTTTCCCCACCGCACTGTCAGCACTTATAATTGGTTGGTTTCTTGATGTTAGCCATTCTTTCTGGAGTAAGATGATATCTCAGTGTTGTTTTAATTTGCATTTCTCAAATGACCTATGGTGTTGAACATTTTTTTCATGTATTTATTTGCCATTTATATATCTTCATCTGAGAATTATGTATTCGTATCAGATCCCCATTTTTGGATTGGGTCTTTAAATTTGGGGGGCTGATTTTTTTCAATTCTCTATACATTCTAAATAAAAGTCCTTTGTGTGAGGGACAGTTGATAAAAATCTTTTCCCAAACTGTGAGTTTCCTTTTCACGCTGTTGGTGATTTCTTCTGATATCCTAAAAGCTTTTTAATGAGATGAGATCCCAGTTGTTCATTATTTGAAGTACTGTCAATGCCATTTGGTTTTTGTTCATGAAATGTCTTCCTAGCACTATGTCCTTGAGATTTCTACCTACTTTGTCTTCCAGTAGGTTTAGTGTTTCCATTTTAATATTTAGATCTTTGATCCATTTTGACTTGCGTTTAGTGCATGGTGATAGACATGGGTCTAGTTTAAGTCTTTGGAATGTACAAAGCAAATTTTTCCAACACCACTTATTAAAGAGACTGTCTTTCTTCCAGTGAACGTGTTTTGCCTTTTAGTCAAAAATAAGGTGGTTGCCAGGGACTTGGCTCAGTGGCATAAGTACCTGCCTGGCAGGCGCAAGGTTGTGAGCTCAATCCCTGGTACCAATAAATAAATAAATAAATAAATAAATAAATAAAGTGGCTGAATGTGTTTGTTGTTGTGTCTGTATCTTCCGTTTTGTTCTATTGATGCTCAGGTCTGTTTTTTTACCAGTGCCATGCTGATTTTGTCACAGTTGCTTTGTAATATAATTTCAAGTCAGGTATTGTGATGCCTCCAGCTTTTTCTTTGTTGCCCAGGATTGCCTTTGCTAATGTAGGTCTCTTACAGTTCCAAATGAATTTTAGGAATGTTTTTTCTAGATCTGTGAGGTTGATCCAGATTGCATTAAATCTGTATAACATTTTTGGGCCATTTTCACAATGTTGGTTCTTCGTATCCATGAGCAAGGGATATCTTTCCATTTTCTGAATTCCTTTTCAATTTCTTTTTTCAAAGTACTGTAATTTTCAAAGTGTAAATCTTTTGCTTCCTTTGTTAGATTGCTTCATAAGTATTTTAATTCTTTTGATGTTACTAAAAGGATTTGGTTGATGGAGATACTATGAAGCCACAGTAAAAATCTCTGAGCTTTACCCTAAGAGAGTGTTTCCTAAATTCCAGTTATTCATATTCCTAGTGTATCATTTTGCCTAACCCCTATATTAGTTTCCTAGAGCTGCCTTAAGTACTGCATCTTGTGGCTCAAGATAACAGATGCTAATTTCATAGTTCTAGAGGTCATAAATCTGAAGTTAAGTCACTGACCATGTTATCTCTGAAGGATCCAAGGGAAGACCATTCTTTGACTTTTCCTAGTTTCTGGTAGATGTAGGGGAACCTTGTCAATCCTCATTTTTTAGGGGCATCACTCCGATTTCTGCATCCATTACTAATCAAATGGCCTTATGCTTTTTTCTTTATTTGTAAATCTCTTTGCTTTATAAATGCATATTGTGGACTGGGGTATAACTCAGTGCTACAGCACTTGCCTACCGTGTGCCCTGTGTTTGATCCCCAACAATGCAAATGGTGACGGGGGAGAAGAGAAATGAGAGGGAGAAAGAGAGTAGAGAGAAGGAGAGAAACAAAAATTATTTTGGTTTTATTTACTGGAGTAGACCAAATCTACTCCAGTAAGATGACATCTTAACTCATTACATATGCAAAGACTCTATTTCCAAATACAGACACACCCTGAAATTCTGAGGACATGAATTTTAAGAGACGACACTATCCAGACCAGTATAAAAATTTGTTATTTACACTTGCATATTTATTTACACTTGCATATTTTAAATCAACTCCTATACAATATTGTCTATTTTAAAAGCCTGAAAAACTAGTGGTATTTTTTCTAATACATGTCAAAATAAAGAAATATATAACAAAATTATAAAAACCAAGATATCTTTGTTCATGTGCTAATGAGAATTATATCAACTTCAAGAAAAACACCTGTCCAAAAGGATAGCCTAAAAAGACCTAAAGATAAAGTTCTCAGATGTCATCACCATGAACAGAGATGGGAAACAACCTGAATTTGTCAATGGCTGACTGTGAGGTGCATCATATCACTGATCCCAAACTTGAGCACAATTTAATATCATTGCTACACCAATCAAATCAGACTTTCTGAGGCTGGGTTTTAAAGCAGATCAGATACCTCTGATATGTATCAAGGATTAAGAGCCAATGATTTTTTTAAGGGAATGTTTTTAAGGCATACCTCAGAGATCTCAGAGATATTGCAAGTTTAGTTCCAGACTATAGTAAATCTAATATTGGATATAGCAATAAAATGAATCACTTGGCTTTTTAGTTTCCCAATACATAAAAAAGCCATGTTTACTGGGCTGCAGGAAAGGGGAAAAGAAGGAAGGGAAAAGCAGGAGATATATATCCTGCCTGGAACCCAGCGCCATCTGCCAGCTGCTGCCAGAATGGGGACAGCCACACCCAAGGTTCTCTCCATGAGTCTGTGCCATTCATGTACAACAAGAGGAAAGAACCAGAGGCGTCACAACAAGGTGATCCCTGCCTGGAAACCAGCACCATGCGATGACTGCTGCCAGAGTGGGAACAGTCACACCCAAGCCTCTCTCCTGAGTTTGCACCATTCACAGGCTGTGGAGTGGGAGACATCACCAGGAAGCGATCCCGACCAGGAAACCGTATCATTTTCATTGTTTTGGTTGGTTGGATTTTATTCTCTTTTGTTTTGTTTGATTATGTTAAATCTGATGACATGAGCAGCTATTTAAAAGATAGCAAGACATATTATGGTAGCCATTTTGAATTTATCAGTGGCTTGTTTTGAAGTCCTTTAATTTACTGACTGTTTTGGATTTGTTTCTATTCTATTCCATTCTGTTCAATTTTTACTATGTGTGAAAGAATCTACAGCTATTTTGAAGACAACAAAAGGCATTATGGTAACTATTGTTGGTTTCATAAGGTTTTGAAGTCCTGTATCACTTATGCTGGTTTATTTTTGATTAATTTTATTCTGTTTTATTTTCCTTGGTTTTATCCTCTTTTATAAATATATATATATAATAGTTAAGATACTTATACTACTAATTGTTATTAGTTCATTATAAAAAGGTTTGTGCTTGTATTGTTTAGTCAATTTTTCATGCCTATGTTTTGTAATATGAGCAACTACTTTGAAGATAATACACAATGTACTAACGATGCTTACTCTTCTACAATCTTGTTTTGAAATTTTGTAGTATTGTTTTTATTGTTTTTTCTTCAAAATAAAAAAGTCACATTAATACTATATATACATTATGAGGTGTGCAATTACATTGAGTCTTTAAAAACAATGTATGTACTTTAATTTTAAAAATATTTAATTTATAATAAAAGTTAATGAACTATTAGAAAAGTGTTGCTGATAGGCTTGCTTGATACAGATTTTCCACAAACTCAATCTGAAAAAAAACAACAATGAACAAGAAAAGGAGAAAAAACAATAAAGAGCAATAAGCTGAGGAATGATTGGCTTTAGCAGTTGCTTAAAGAGGGAAGGGACATGAATAATGTCAACTGCTAATCAAATATTTCCTAATCCAAGTAGCTGGACTTTCCATAAGTAATAGGAAGTTAACGTTTATCTATTAGATTTAATGTTTTCATTATAAAGGAAGTATGTCAGATCTATTATCCTTATTTTCTGGTGTAACCAACTTTGATAGTCAGCTTTCTGTTGCTGTGACAAAATACCTGAGAAAATCAGCTTCAAAGAAAACTTTTTTGGATCGTTTGGATAGTTTCAGAGTTTCAGTCCATAATCACTTGATGGTGTTGTTTGTGGGCCTATGGCAAGAAAAACATGATGGAAGGAAGTGCTCACCTAATGATGGCAGAGAAGCAAAGAGAGACTGAGGGGAAAGGCAGGGTCTCAATAGCCACTTCAACCTGGTCATGGTGATGCACACCAATAATGCCAGCCCTCAGCAGGCTGAGGTAGGAGATCACCGTGAGTTTGAGACCAGCCTGGGTTACATAGTGAGTTCAAGATCAACCCAAATTACATAGAAAGACCTTGTCTCAAAAAAGCAACAAAAATATTCAACTTCAAGGATATACTGCCAATATCCTAACTTCCTGCCATTTGGTCCAATTTCCTAAAGTTCTACTATTTCCTTATAGTGCCACATGCTGGTGACCAAGCATTTAGCATATGGGTCTTTGGGGAACACTTAAGTTCCAAACCATAGCACCATCCCCTTAGTTATGTTGGTATAATGGCATGCACAAGAATTTAGTTCTTGTGTCTAGTTTCTGTATTATTGCTATTTGCCTAAAGCTATTGTTTTTTTTTTTTTTTCTGGCACCAGGGATCAAACTCACAGCCTCATGCCTGCCAGACAGGCGCCTAAGCCACTGAGCCAAACTCTGGGCCCTGCCTAAAGCTATTGTATGTTTATAACATATCTCAGACACTTTTAAGAGCACTGCTTATTTATTATCTAATGTAATTATTGTAACCATGCTGTGAGATATTACTTTTACTGTACTCATTTTACAGAGTAGCAACCTTAAGTAACATGCTCAGAATCTCACTGTTAGTGTATACCAGAGCTGAGCTTCAAACTGAGGCAGTCTGACTAGGACTGAGTACATCTAATCACTCTGCTCTTCCACCTTTTGCTTGGTGCAGATCAAAACTACAGCAATCTTCACAACCACAGCTCTTCTTCCTGCTCCCATTTATGAGAAACAGTAAAATATACTGAATCAAACAACTTGTTGGCCCTTGGGAACACCTGTATTCTAATTAATCCTGTGCTAGCCTTATGATAAAAACATCAGTTTTTGTTTCTATTCTGACAACAAAGAAGATGTTTCCAATTATTTCTTGTAGTCATTAGTACATTTTCCAGATGAAAATAAAGTCTCAAATTTCTAATAGGAAAGTTTATCATCCAAAGAGTCTAACCTTCAGCCTACAAACAAAAGCATGATAGGTCCCCATCAAAAAATACAGACATATTAAATATGAATCAAAGACTCCATAATGGCACAAATTCTTGGCTTTTATAACCATGCTAAATGAAAATATGGTTAAGAACAAAAGAAGACAATAGAACACAAAAATTTCCAGCTACGTAAGCCATTAAAAAAATAATGAGAAAATGAATCCTTTTCCCATAAAGTGCTACATTAACCAACAACTCCACTGTCTATCAAATCTGCTCAGGCATAGATGAGTGCTGTAGGCCATTTGAACTGAATCAGCCTTCCAATAAAATACAGCCACTGAGAAATCACAAGCCTTTCTAAGCATTGGGCCATGGTTTCTCCACAGCCTGCATTTTTTTCTGGGATGCTACCTAGAGTTAAATAAAAGAAAACAGCAGTTCCTTTTCATTAAACTCACTTCTACTATTTAATGCATTCTTTCTTTTCCCTCCTAATATCTCAAATCTTTCATACAGTGGGAAGGAAAGACCCACAACAACAGATAAAATGCACCTGAAAATGGAATGTCTACTCCAAGAAACATAGAATTAGAAAGAAAAGAGAGAACAGCCTGCATAAACTCTGTAAATCAAATGAGAGAGTGAAGATGTCTATATTTGGCAAAAGCAGTCTGTGAACACAGGCCCACATGGTCCTAGATGATGGTGTCCTTGGTTAGAAGCAGATACCTGGAAATCGGTTACCACACCCATTTGTCAAATCTGACACTTGCTCCAAATGTGAAAACTATAATGATTTGCCCATTGTAGTCTACTATGGAATATGGCTGCGTACATTTCAATTCTGACACCACCATTGATGACACATGTCACTGTGAACACTTTCTGTATACCCTCAGCCTATTTCTGATCTGTAAACTGAGAATAATAAAGTTATATAAACCTGGACTATAGTTGGAAGTAGTTGAGGTTTCAAATGTCCTTTTGGCACTGCTGCATAAGTACATAATAATTGTTATCTTAGCTTTTGGATGACCAAAATCCTTCATCCCGTGTCTTAGGTGACTGATGTCTAGCGGTCTCAATCTTTAGTATGCACATAATTCAAGAGTTTTTTAAAATACTGTCCCTAAAGCCGAGCCAGGCATAGAAATAAGAAAGTGAATTCTGCATTCTCACACTGCTCTTTTCTCCATCTAGTGCTATACAGTAATCAAGGAGATTTCAATTATATAAATGAACTATTTCCTTTATAAAACAAGATCAAAAAAGCAAAGGAACCAGAGATCACATTGTGTGTTTGTTTTTTTACCAGAGTAGACAGACCACTTCATTTCTAATATTGAGAGATGCCTTCACAAACTCTGAAAAAATCATAGCAATAGTTAACATGAATCCCAGCCAGTGCAACTCTCCTCCACCTTGTATATGTAATTTCTTCTATTCTCTACCCTATTATAAGTCATCAATAGTCAAAGCAAAGCTTTATCATCAGTGCAGGGGCACTACTGCCCCATTCTGCATACAGTCTGCCTTACTATTACATGAAGTTGAAAAATTCATCATTCTATTGATGTGAACAGAGACTGAAACAAACTAAATGAAGAAACAACAAAAGAAGAAGTGTCAACAAGTCATTAGAGAACATACTATGTGCACTAGCATTTAATAGCTACATAGCCAAAAATGAAATAAAGTCTACATGACCCTATTTTGCATTCCTCAGTCATAGAATACCATGATCCAGAGTAATCAGTGGTTACATAGTTCACCAAAATCAATTCATTGACTCACACAAACCAAAGCAACAAAACTATATTTGTAAGCCTCTTATAGAAAGAGTAGAAACAGGTGGAAAGAGAAAAGGGAAAAGGAAAAGATATAAACCTGTATATATGTATATGTAAGATAACTAAAATGAACACACTGCTGAATGTATTCGTTATTGAGAAAGAACAATTAATACTCATATGGTTAGATCAATTTTACATATCTATATCTGTTAATGTAAGTAACCATTTTAAAGATAATGATACGCAATATTGCAACCATTGTCAAGTTTCTATCATCCGGTTTTGTAAACCTGCAATGTTACTGTTGTGCATTTACTCTGCTCGTTTGTTTCTCTTTTGCTTGTTGTCTTTGTTATATATGTCTTTTTTTTATTCACTTAAATAAAAAAAAGAGTAGAAACAAACATTTTGTTTAGATATACTGGTTTTACATATAAAAATTACACTAAAATTAAATTTTTAAAGGCTTAGAATAATTTGAAAATTCAAAAATTGAAAGAAAGATGAAACTGCTGTGTAACATGCCAGATAAATATATATTCCATGTATCTCCTCTTAGGACAAGAGGAAAAAGTGCCTAAGTACAGACAGCAGATATTCCAAGGAATTTCACATGTCCAAAGGTGATTTACCAGTCTGCCGAGGAAAACAAAAAGAAAAAGGAGTAGAAATCTGAGAGAAAGAAACTAAGTGCTCAGAGTCAGAGAGATAATTTGATGAAATCAAGGAAGAAAAACATTTTTCAATGATATAAATGTGGCATGGGACTTTTTCTTTTTAAGAGCAGAATACATTTATTGAGAGAAAGAAAGCTTCTGTCAGAGAGAGAGACAGAAGTGATCCTGAGTGGGTTGCCCATGGGACATTTTTAACAGAGATGATGTACATACTGGGACATAACAGCTCCTTGTCCCAAAAATTCTCAAAACAATTATTCAACATATAATCATGAAAAAGCTTTTAATAGCTGGAATTCATGTGGAAGTCAGTAAAGGGCCTAAGTTCTATGCCCTGGTTTATAGAGTGAATGTTAAGTAAGATGGTAATAGGAATTTTTAATTTATAGATGAAGAACCAAGGGGCAGAGGTGGGGGTCACTGGATGTGGGAAAAGAGAAATATCTAGAGAAAGAAGTGAAAAAGAGTTACTTTTAAATATGTTACAGTTTAGATCAAAAATATCTTCCAAACACCTTATGTATTTGAAGAGTGATTGGATCACAAGGATGCCATACTTACCCGTGCATTCATGTAAATGTGCTGTTAGAAGGTAGAGCCTGCTTGGAGGTAGATCAGTTGGGGTGTGATGTGGAAAGGCATTTTTTTGTCAGCTTCTCCCTTCTCTGCTTCCTTGCTGTCATGATGTTAGCAGCTTTACTCCACTGGACCACCCCCCCATGCCATTTCTGTTTTGGAGATGGAACAAGTCCACTAAATTAAATTTATTTTGTAAGCCAAAAAAAATTCCTCCTCCTTTAAGTTCTGGTTGTTGGATAATTTGTCCTGCAGTAAGATAGTACCTAAGACAACAATAGTATTAAATATTCAATATTTGCTTAGTTCCTCTTTTTAAATACATTTAATTCAGTTATTACAAAACCTTCACCAACTTTTGGTTATAAGAATGTGCCTTGTATCTGATGTGCCTTTCTGTCAATAACAATTACAAATGCTGGACAAAATAAAAGAATTTCTGAAGGCAGTAGCAAGTAATGAAAGCAGACAGTAATAAGAAGCTACAAGCTTTGAAAGAAGAGAAGCACACTAATTAGTCTCACATTTAATAGGTTTTTTCACTGACAGTGCACCCTAGTTGCCAGGAACGGTACTGAGATGCAAAGGAGTAGAAAAAGAAAAGAAAGAGGTCTCTAAAGTAACAAAAGTCAAAGGTTTGGAGCTACCAAATGAATATGAAATTGGATAAAATGAGATATATAGGAGGAGGGGTCACAAAATCTGCATATAAATGCCCCTCAAATTATTCAGACTCTGAAAGTGACTTGCAAAGGGCAAGACTATCTGAGCATACAGGTGTACAACTACAGTATTGTAATCCCATCTGTTTGAGAGATTCAGACAGAAAGATAGCAAATTCAAAGCCAGTCTAGTGAGACTCTCAAAATAAAAATGCGCTAAAAGACCTGAAAATGTAGCTCAGTTGTAGAGAGCTTGCCTGTCCCTTGTGAGGCCTGTGTTCAATACCCAGTACCAGGAAAGGAAAAGCAAAATCTCTGAGAACCCTGTGGGAGGGAAACAGCAACTAAACAGAAAAACTTGAGCAGAGATTTCAGGTGCTATCAAGTGTCATGAATACCACAATAAAGACTAAATTCTAGTCTTATACTGAAATATCAGAGAAACACTTTAGGACTAACGACATACCTCAGAACTGAACACTGAAACTTTTAGACTAAAGACAAAACCCAAATAAACTCACTGCAATAAAGTTTTAAAATCAATCTTCCATCGATAGCCAGTCACCACTCTTTTTTTCATAGTTTCTTTTTTGTTCTAATGTAGTACATGTAAATATTAATTAAGAAAATATAAAGAAACACTCTTCTTACTTCTAGGAAAATAAACAAAATTTCATAACAAACTAATTAGAGAAAAACAGTAGTTAATACACTGTGTACCATAATCTTAAAAGAAAAGCCAAAATGTTACTCAGAGGTCAAGTCATGGAGAAAGCAGACTCTTTTTTCAGAAATGAAACAAACAGATAATACAACGAAATTTTCTTTTCAATGAACTAAGAGAAACTACTAGTATAAATGACACATATGTATTGAAATATTTTTAAACAATGGAGTACAGAACTTTGAACTTCTCGCTACTTCCTATTTTTCTATCTTTTATTTTGCTCTTTATATGTGTATATATTTTGAGTTTCCCATATAAAAGAAATAATGCAATATTTAAACATTATGTTCTCGAATTGTATCCATTTTGCTTCGAGTTTACCTTTGGCATGCCTCAAGTTTATCTTTATGGCACAATAGTACTCCACTGGGTATAAAAACCACATTTATTTATCCATTCACCTGCTGATGGACATATGTTCTGTTTCCAAGATCTAGCTACTAAAAATTGTGCTGCTATAAACAGAGTTATGCATGTATCCCTGTAATATGACAACTTTAACTCTTTAGGAAGATACCTAGAAGGGAGATAAATGAGTCAAATGGAATTTCTATTTTTAGTTTTTTGACAAATCTCCACACTTTTGTCCATAATGGTTGTACTAGTTTACATTCCCACCAACAATTTAGAAGAGTTCCTTTTCCTCACATCCTAACCAAAATTTGTTATTAGGTTTTTTTATGACAGCCATTCTTTCTGGGATGATATTTCAATGTAGTTCTAACTTACATTTCTCTTAGGCCAGTGATGTTGAGAATTTTTTTCAATAAATATATGTTCGTGTATTTATTTTGAGAAGTAACTATTCAGTTTGGTTGCCCAGTTTTTGATTGGGTCATTTATTTTGGGAGCGCTAATCATTTTTAGCTCTTTATATATTCTAAATGTTTATCCTCTGTCTGAGGAATAAATAGTGAAAATTTTTTCTTGTTCTGGATGTTATGTCAAAGATCCAACTGAAAAAGAGAACAGAAAATCAATCTCTCTAATGAACATAGATTCAAATCCAGAATGCAACAAATCATCAAAAAGATCCTATACCATGACCAAGTAGGCTTCATCCCTGAGATGCAAGGATAGTTCAACACAAGAAAATCGATGATCATCTCCCTATACACAGAAAAAGCCTTTGACAAACACCCAATCACAACAAAAATCCTGAAGAAAATAGGTATACAAAAATAGGAATAGAAAAACCTTATTCTGATAAAAGCCATTTATGACCAACATACTGCCAACATCTTAAGAAAGGAAAATTGGAAGCTTTCCTTGTAAAATCAGCAATAAGACAAGGATATCCACTATCATCACTCCTCTTCAACATAGTCCTCAAAATATCATCTATAAATCTCAAAATAATTAGACAAAGAAATAAAAGGGATAAGATAGGAAAGGAAGAAATCAAATTATTACTTGCAAATGACATGATCTTATAGTTATGAGATCCCTAAAATTCCAAAAAATTGGTTGGAAGATAAAACAGATAAAATTCTTGAAGACATACACGTAGGCAGTGACTTTCTGAACAGAACTCCATTGGCAAAAGAAATAATACCAGAAATCAACAAATGGGATCATATCAAATTAAAGTTTCTGCACATCAAAGGAAACAATCAAGGCAGTTAAGAGTTACCAGTCTTCAAAAGAAGAAAATCAAGTCTCTGCAGTGTATCATCTACAATATTCAATGCACAAAATAAATTAATGGATGTGCAAAGAAGGGTAATGTACCAGGGTCAATAGGAAAGCAATAGACAACCCCAATGACAGAATCAATGACCAAAGACTTTAAAATACTCTTACAAATATTTTAATTGATGAAAAGAGATATATTCAATGGATGAGTAATTTCAAAATACATAATAAAATTTTAGTTAAGAACAAAACAATTCGTAGAATTAAAAATGCAATACTTAAAAAAATTTAAATGCATAGCATGAAATTAACAGCAAATTTAACATGGTAAATAAAAAAATCTCTGAACTGAAAGGCAAGCCAATAGCGATTATAAAAACATTAGGGAGAAAAAATATGAAAGAAAATTCTGAGGAAAGACTGTTTTTGTGTTGAAATTTCACACTGTTAAAAATTATCAAAGAAAATAAGTATAGATTAGAGCATTTTTTGACATGCAAGGTCTCAAAATGCTAGCCTTTCATACATTTCAGTTACAGTAAAGAAGGGAGCAAATCACAATGAAGATGAAAGCTGAAGGGAGATAGAACAGTGTTGAATGTTTGAAGGAACAGGGCAGGAAAAAGAACTAAATCCTCATATTTCCTGTTGAGAAGTCATGAATACCTGAAGTAGAAAACTCAAGTATGAATAGTGTAAGTTTCAGCTTCAGAATTAGGGAGGTAATTCCAAAATAGTAAAATGAGTTTAAAATTGTTGTCTTTGAAAGAACTTTTGGGTCAAGGAAGGGGAGTGTTCAAAGTCTCCTGGTTTTTTTTTATAAGTGCCATGGAAATAGTTAATTCTAAACAATAAACTTGTATAACCTCAATTAAAACAAAAACTGAATTGTATTTATTAGTGAGCCATAATTACATAAAATAAGGAGTTTCACTGTGGTATTTTCATAGGTACATATTACTTATGTTGATTGTATCCACATTTCTTACACAACCATCCTTCTTCCCCTTAACCTCCTCTTCTGTAGTAGTCTACCTTCTATATGCCTGTTCTCTTTTTTAAAGCTGAATTTTTTAAAAAATGAAAAGTTTATTCTATAAGAAATGCACTCTCACACAGTAACTAAAGTAGAGTAAAACTGGAATCTAGCATTAAAATTTTAAAAAGAAAATGACTTTCTGTCAGAGAAAAAAAGATGAAAAGATGTTTTAAATGCACAGATTAAGATCACAGTTTTTAATTCTAATTTGAAAACTTTTTATTATGAGATAATTTATTCAAAAGAATTAGCAAAAATACGGTTTAAGAGTAATTTTAATTCACAGGAGTCTAAAGAAAGAAGGAAAACTATTATGGAACTGAATAGCAAGAAGATGTAATAATCCCAAATGTCTGGGAGTCTTACTGTATTTTAGTGGTTAAAAAAAAGTACAAGCAGTTTTTAGACTATAATTATCAAAGTACTACAAATGAGCATAAACAAAACCTCTCCTTAGAAAATAAAAAATGATTACTGAAACTGAATGCCATTGTCTATTGTCGAGGGAACTGTTTTGAGGTAATTTGTGGTTGACAAAAGTGTTACCAACCTCAGGATTTTTACACAGAGTATATGGATGAAATGGAGTGTATCACCTTCCCTGTGAGCATTTTGCCAAGCCTAATCAGCTTTCTGATGTACTTCAGAGATTTAACTATAGTCATATAATTATCCCAAGAAATTATGGAACATTTTGTACATTATCTATTTGTAAAGATAAACTCTTCTTGTTCTCTTATTATAAAAAAAGTTTTAAGGGATGTTTTATAGTCACTATGTAAATCATTCCATACTTGTTTGATACAAGGATAGTGGAAGAAAGAAAGAAAACTGCAAATTATTTTTTGGGTGATGCAATGAAAAAGGAAAACAGGAAAAAGAAGTGGCATTTTTTGAGTGCCACCATATTTCTGGGTATCATCACAGTGATTTTTGAGGTAAGTAAATATTTGTTGTAATTGTTGTTGATTTGTCTGTATGTGTTTGGTGAGGTATTTGGTTTCGTTTCATTTTGGTTTTTGTGTCCTGGGGATTGAACCCAGGGTCTTCACAGTGAGTTACATCTTCTGCCTTTTTATTCTTTTTTTAAATTGAGACAGGATCTTACTAAGTAGAGCTGGGCTCAGACTTTCTGCGGACTGAACCTCCTGTGGTATAGCTAAGATTACAGTCATATACCACTATGTCAAACTTAGCAATTTGTTTTATCTCAAGCACCCTAGAAACAGAGCCCAAATATTGGTAGTTAATATTTTTCAAAGAAACAATTTCAGGGAAGTAAGGATGAGCAAAGAGGAAGACTAAAAGCAATGCTGTATAAGAAATGCAATGTTTGCCATGTGTGTTTACGTTAGACCCTAGCTTCTTACAGGTAACTAGTGCTGTGTGTACTGGCTTTGGACCTATCTGTTCTTCAGTGAAATATTGTATAAATATGACTGGTTTTTCTGTAGATTTTTTTCCATGTGCACTCTGGAAACCCTTGAATTCCTCCATCATAATTTCTGGTATGTTGATGATGTCTTTTCTTAAGGTAGCCATTTCTCATCTGTCTTGCCCTTGATTTTCTGACAGTCCACTCTACTAACAGATTTTTACTGGTGGAGTCCTGCTCCCATATAGGTGATACTGTTAGATGAAAGTCAAAATACCTTGAGACTGGCAGCTTGCTCTTTCTCTTTCTCTGTCTTGGCTCAAACATGGATCTTTAGAAGCACCTATAAACCATGGAAGAATAGACCCATCTCAAAACACCTCTTAGATCTTTCACTAATACAAGTAGCATGTTTATCTATCTGCTTGATGTTTTCCAAATAGGGGTCAGTAAACAGCAACCACCATATACCAAGCTCTTCAAGTAATACTTAACAAAAGTCCACCTCATTAGACTGCAGGTGAGAATTCCATACTTCTCTACTGGTGGGGAATGGAGTTCACAGCAAAATCTTATTTAAAAGTTAGCCAGACATGGTGGCACATATTTATAATCTCAGCACTCTGGGAGGCTGAGGCAAGAGGACCTTGGGCAACTTAGCAATTTAATGAGACCTTGTCTCAAAATAAAAAAAAATGAAAAGGGATTGAGGATGTAGCTAATATGAAGACCCTGGGTTGAATCACTAGTACCACCAAAAGAGTAACTGAGATGTGATTCATCCAAAGTTTGTAGGACAGTTTATCATGTTTTCTTATGAAATTGGAGGAATGTTTACAACTCAAGCCCCTACCAAGCCTACCAAAATCAATTTAGAGTCTTAAAAATGCAGAATTCTGGAAGCATCTTTGACTGCCTCATTTTTTATTAAATTTTTAAAATTGCCTCAGAGAATTGACCACTGTCACATCATTAATTCATAATGATAAGAGAAAATCCCATTTTCTGTTACTTTAAGTCCAGTATCTTTTCTACTCTATTGTTTGCTCTCCCTGAAAAGAATGTATACACAGTAAATTACCAACATAGACCTTGAAAAACTAAGTTTTGTAGGGTAATGTCAATAACTGATAGCATAATTCAACTTCCCAAGTTTTTTGCATGATTCTACTGCACTATACTCTGTTTAATATCAGGCACTTAAAATTTTAAAATGAGTCACATTCATTGAATACACAACAAAATGTAAAAAGAGATAACTTTTCCCTTGTCCAACAGCTTCCATCTCTAATGGAAAATTGTCAAAGGTCTGGGTTTATTTACGTTTGGAGAAAGCTAACATTCCTTCTTAGACCAGATATTAACCACAAAATTTTCCATTTTTTAATACTAGAGAGAATTTAAAGAGTGGGTCTCAGAGCAGAGTCCTGTCAGTTGAAAATGATGACCAGTCATATTTTGCATCAAAATTCCTATTAAAGTAAAACTCCTAACTTTTGTTTAAAAAATCAATTGGTATTCACCATGTCCTCAAACCCAAAATTTAGAAGCAAAATGATGGAGACTGGTAAAAAGAGAAGAGAGGAGTCAGTGTCTTTGATTAGCTTTCTTCTAAACATAAGGCAGACAAAAGAGAAATATGCATACTGTTTCCTTACCTATAAAAGAAAAAAAATTTAATAATGTGAAACATTTTCTTAAGTCTTACAAACAGAAAGTTTCCATTGAGCATAAGTATATATACTCTAAACTCCTAACATTAGTATGCCCTTGTCTTAGCTTTTAGAAATTGAAAATTCATCCATAAAAAGTTCTTGACCATGAGCTGAAAACTGTTTCACCTTTTCAATGTCAATCCCAAGGAAAAATTATCACAATTAGAACTTTAAGAACTATCAACCAAGGGCTGGGAGTTTGGCTCGGTGTCTTAAGTGCCTATCTGGCAATCATAGGTTGTGAGTTTGATCCCCGGTGCTGGAAAAAAAAATTATTATCAACCAGGCTTTTAAAAAAATCAGTAGTGATTCCAAAACTACATTATGTCTATTTGCTTAGTGGATGTTCTGTAGCCTATAGGTAGTTTCTTATCTGTTTGCTTTTGTGTTTTGTGCATCCCTTTTACAGTGTCTCCATTCTGCTAAGTTGCAATAACATTAATTTAATTACTCTAGATCTTTAAACCACATAGATCACTCTCTATCACATTTGTTATTCATATAAATGCATCATATGGTTTGTTTTAATCTAATATTGTTTATTTAATAGTTTTTATAAACTTTTACATTTTGGGCACACCTGAATTTAAGCTGATTTAAGATTAAAAGCACTAGGGTCAGGAATTTAGCACAGTGGCACAAGCACCTGCCTGGCAAGCATGAGGTCATGAGTTTGATCCCCAGTACCAAAAAAAAAGAGTTAAAATACAATTTAAACCATTGAAATGTGATTACCTGTTTACTAGGGTTGTGTAGCAGAGACACCATATGAAGAGTTACATATCATTAACAAGATTTATATTGTGTCACTTGAAAGACAACAAATAAAAATATTGTAATTTTGGAAGTAGTTTTATACATTTTTGTAGCAAAACTAAAAGAAGGTAAGGAAAGAATGAAGAAAATGAAAGCAATTAGACAAGAGGGAGAGAAAGAGCAAGGATGAGCTTCACATTTTTTAATGAAAAACGCAACTTCAAGGTCAGACTTTCAAATATGCAGTTCCTGCCATATTAAGTGCTGCCATAATCCCAAGGTAGAAACTGAAGACAAATAATTTTTTGGAAGAGAGGAATGACAATAGCTATGCAACTGAAAATTTTGCCTGATATTTAATGGAGTATTACTTTTCTTAGTATTCAACACCACTGAAGACAAGGTGGCTTAAGTCTTTCATCCATAGAAAGCACTTAAATACATGTCTTTATTAAAGAACTGAGGCCTTTTATCATGCTGATTTTCATACAAACTCTTTTTAACTTCTATGAAAACATCTCAGAAGATGATTCCACTTGCCCTGAGATATTGATCTTTTAAAACTCAGTTTTTACTATTACTCATTTTTGGCAACATAAATTCTTTTTAAGATACACATTCTTGTCTTTTAAGAAATTTAAATAGAAGCATACACAAATTTATCTTAATGGAACATTATTTGACAGATAAAGAAGAATTTGAAAAATGTACTTAAGTTTCTTCTGCTTCTATTTTTCATCAGTAAAACAAACTTCTAAACATTTTGCTCTAACATAGTCCAAAAAAGTGCCAAAAACTTTAGAATTTTTAGTACCTCATGATTAAGTCAGCTTTTTAATTTTATTTTTTAGTTTGAAAATTATAATCACAAAACTAAGAAATTTTGTGTCATTTTTCTCAAAGGGCCTAAATCCTTCCAATATCTAATTTTTGGAAGTTTTTTTAACCTTTCACAATGAATATGAATATATTTTTAGAATTTAATTAAGTTGTTATAATCATTTATTAATAGACTTTTATTTGGCATACAGATAAGCAAAGCAAATAGAATTCTAATTAGCCATAACCAAAGTAAATCCACATCCAGACATATAATAAATAATCAAGATCCCAGAAATTCAGCACAAGAACTGAATATTAAAAGCTGTTAGAGAAAAGAAACAGATCACCTATAAATGAAAACCAATCAGAACCATGGCAGAATTGTCAATATAAACCATCAAGTCAAGAAGAGTTTGGAGTGAAGTATTTTAAATCCTAAAAGAAAACAACTTCCAACCCAGATTGATGTAACCTACAAAATTACCTTTCAAAATTGATGGAAAAATAAGATACTTCCATGATTAAGAACAACTGAAGGAATTCATGACCATTAAACCAACCTTATGGAGAATGCTGAAAGATATTCTAGAGAGAAATAAGATGATCATGATCCCAGAAACAGTAGCAGAGGAGGATTGCCAAACATGACAGGCTATTAAATGAAGGGGAAATGTAGAGGGCCAACAGCAGGAGGATAGCGTTGTGGAGGCAAACAAATGTATGCCAGTTGTAACCATTAATGTAGATGGCCTCAATTCACCAATAAAAAGAAGCACAGGGAGAGTAGATCAAGAAACAAGATCTATCAATATATCGTATACAAGAAACACATTTAACTGGAAAAAAATCCATAAACTGAAAATCAAAAGAGAGAAAATAATTGTTCCATGTTTCAGGAGACCAAAAAAAAAGCAAGGGAAACTTCCCATCAACTGCAGAATGGATAAGAAAGATACAGTATTTTCATACAATGGAAAGCTACCCAGCTACAAAGTGGGATAATCATGAGACTCTTACAGGTAAATGGATCCAACTGGAGATCATGTTCATGGGCGAAATTGTTTGAATTCAAATGGGTGAACTCTAGCATAAAAAGCAGAAGGAGTTAGTGAGATCCAAAAAGCACAATAGATATTATGAAAGTGATAGGAGAGGAAATACCCAGGAGAGGAAGATGGTAGCCACTGTTAATTTCTTATGATCTTGTCTTTAACTCTTGAATCATTTTCATAGTTTTGTTAGGTTTGGTTTTATTCTGTCTTGTTTTGTTAGATTTTACTGTACCTGATGGCATGGTCAATTATTTTGAAGATAATGGGATGTATTATGGTAACCATTGTTGGTTTCCTCTTATCTTGTTTTGAAGTCCTATAATGATTTCATTCTTTTGTTTAATTGGTTTTATTCTGTTTTGCTTTATTTGATTTTATTATGTGTGATAGTATAGACAGCTATTTTGAAGAAAATGAGACATTATGGTAGCCATTGTTGATTTCCTATCATCTTGTTTTGAAGTCCTATAATACTTTTATACTTTTGTTTTGATTGGTTGCATTTTGTTTTGTTTTATTTGGTTTTATTATGTGTAATATTATGGACAGCTATTTTGAAGAAAGCAAGACATTAGAGTAGCCATTATTCATTTCCTGTTACCTTGTTTTGAAGTCCTGTAATGCTTTCATTCTTTTATTTTGATTGGTTTTATTCTATTTTGTTTTGTTCGATTTTATTGTTTATGAAGGTATGGACAATTATTTCAAAGAAAACAAGAGGCATGATGGTAACCATGGTTGATTTCCTGTTGTATTTTTTTGAGGTCCTGTGTTGTTTGCATTGTTCTGTTCTGTTCTGATTTGCTTTGTTTTGTTTTGCTTTATTCTCTTTTTTAAAATATATGTCTCTTTCTTAAACATATTTTATCTTCCCACACAAAGTAGTTCCTGAACTATTATTATCCACTGGTTTTTTAAATGCAATGTTAGCTTTAAATCAACTAATTTTGCCAATGAGGAAGAATAATTAATCTAAATTGAGATGTTTGGCTTTATTCAGTTTAGTTCTGTTCAATTTTATTACATCAGATGCTATGGGCAGCTACATTGAACATAACAAGATATAGTAGCCATTGTTGATTTTCCATTATCTTGTTTTAAAGTCCCATATCACTTTCATTGTTTTGTTTTGTCTTTATTCTCTTTCATTTTCTTTGGCTTTATCCTCTTTTAAAATATATATACATAATATATATTATATACATATAAATTGAAATGCACAGGTGTGTGCAAGTATTTTTTTTTTACCACTGGGATCCATTTTTTGTTTTAGCTCTTTGATTTTTTAATTAAATCTTTAATTGAAGCTATTGAATATTTTACATAGTCTATTTTTGCCTCATTTGCTTTGTTTCTCATTTCTGAATTCTAGTGGGAAATTAGGAAAAACAAAATGAATACCAAGTACACACCAAGACGTGTGAGTATCTATTAACAGTAATTGAGAGCCAACAACATGGGACACCATCCTAAACAATCCTGAATTTTATAAATTTAATGACTTTTATACTGACGGGAAGTGACCAGACATTTCCTCATCTTTATTTTTCTAAGACTAAAATTTAAAAGAAACAAGGATCTAATCTCAATGCCATTTTGTATTTAAAATAAAAGGCATTTTGACAACCAAAAAAAGAGAAGAAATAAAAAATGATCTGAAGGGGCCAGGAGTTTGTTTTAGTGGCTTAAGCACCTGCCTGGCAGGTGCAAGGTTGTCAGTTCAATCCCTGTTGTCACAAGTAAAAAAAGTCCCAAAACTCCACGCTTTTAGGTTGGGTGTGGTGGTGCACACCTGTAATCCGAGCACTTAAGAGACTGAACAGAAGAATTGTTGCAAATTCGAGACCAACATTGGCTACAAAGTGAGCTGAAGTCCAGCCTGAACCACACAGTAAGACCCCATCTCAAAAAAACAAAAAAAAAAATCCAGGCTTTTAAATTTTGTAAAGTCAGATTTGTGAAAAACATTTTTCTTTATTTTTCTCATTTGGCAGAAGATTGGAACAGAATTTGTTATGGTTCAGTGCTTGTCTGTAGATCTGATGTTGAGAAACTGTAATGTATGTGTTTGTGAGATTTGAAAAAAATGAATATAAGGTTTCTACCTTTAATAAATTTAGTATTAGGAGAGAGATAAGAGTGGGCACAAAACTGTAAATGGAGATGCAAGTTGTAGATAATAAGAATTGCACAAAAGAAAGGCAAAAAAGAATAGTTAATATGAATTAAGTCATTCCAGGTGCTTGCTATGAACACTTACAGTAGGTTACTAACCTCATTTCTGGTGATAAGTTGAGATTCCAATATATATTTACTTGACACAAAACTTTTCTGTCCTTAGAGAAATTTAAATAGAAGCTAAGAAATTTGGTTTAGAGAAAAAGTTTCAAGTAGATAATCCTTTAAAACATTTCAACCTCCCTTCACTCAATTGTAGCATCCTATGTTCAATGAGAAGTTGAGATCTGAAAAGAGGAGGACTGGTTAACAAGTCACTCATGTGGCTCTGGAGGCTCTGAACTCCTCACAGCCAGATGCAAGATCCTGATGGTGTCACACTCCACCTAGTCACCTGGGTCCCAGAGACTCCAAACTTCACCCAGCCAGGCGGAAGATCCAGCACCACATGCCAGGAGTGAGTCCTCACTAGCTGCACAGAGGATCAACCTTTGCTCAGCCCAGCATCCTAGCACAATCCATCAAGGAAACACCGTGGCCAGGCTCACAGGAAACGGAGATACCAGGGCCAGTGCAACCCAGGACCCCAGAGCTGCTCATCAGGGCATGGCCAGCATAGCTGCAGGTCCTTGGAGAATTTGAGATCTTCTCATTAGAACACAAGGCACCAGCTCCATTGTTTAGGGATGCAGCCAGGTAGGAGGTCCTGGAGGCTGCAAACTCCACCCAGCCAGGAGCAAAGCCCCAGCACCATGTACAGGGGACACACCTAGGCTAGCCCTGTAGTCCTGAGGCTCTGAACTCCTCACAGCCAGATGCAAAGTCCTGGTGGCACCACACTCTGGGGTGTGCTCTGCCTAGCTGCCTGGGTCCTGGAGATTCTGAACTCCAACCAGGTAGGCTGAAGGTCCAGTGCCACACCACAGGGGCACATCTCTGCTAGCCACCTGTGTTGCAGATGTTCTAAACTATACAGAGCCAGGTTCTAAGCCCCAGCAACAAGCTCCAGGGATGTGCCCCTACTACTTACAGGGAGGATGCAAACTTTGTCCAGCCCAGCATCCCAGAGTAACCCAACAAAGTACATCAGAGGAACACATGGCCAGCCTCATAGACCACAGAGCACAAGGATCCAGCACCATATTCTGGGGATGTACCCAAGCTAGCCAATGGGATATTGGAGGATTGAAGCTCTAACCAGCACAGTGTTCCAGTGCAATCCATCAGGAGGCTGCCTGCCCAGTCACAGAGGTCCCAGAAAAAATGACAAAATGAAAGAGCAAGAGGCAGTCTCAATCCCCCAGCCCACTGAGAACAAACCCAAGAGGCACTGAAATGGAACACACTGGGAATCACACAACTGAACTTTCTGAAATGATAGCAACTGAAATAAACAAAGAACTCCATGAAGCTATAGAGGAACTCAAATAAGAAATAATCTCTCAGTTAAAAAATGAAATGATAAGGGCCGGGAGTTTGGCTCAGTGCCTTAAGCGCCTGCCCTGGCAGGCGCGAGGTTGTGAGTTCAATCCCTGGTGCCACAAAAAAAAAAAAGAAAGTAAAAATGAAATGACAATCAGTATGAAAGAAATACTGAGTGTATCTAAATAAGGTCAAGATTAAAAAAAAGAAGAACATAAGAAAATGATGGAAACTTTGAATGAACAAAATAAGACACAAATAGAATGCATGAAACAGATTCAAATGTAAATTCAGGAAATGAAAAATTTTATGGAAAGTTGGCAAAACCACTTGAATGAAGCTGAAGATAGATTCTCAGACCTTGAAGACAGCATGGAAGCTTACGATCATGAAAGAAAAAAATCTCTTAAAGATAATAGGGAACCAGCAAACAACAATTCAACAGCTGCAAGATGATGCCAAGAGAAACAATATAGGATTAACAGGCATCAATGAGAAAGCAGAGATTAATACTAATGATCTGTGAAGACTATTTGCAGAAATAATAGCAGGAAAATTTTCAAACATGTGAAGAGAATCTGATATACAGGTAAGTGAGGCATACAGAACCCAATTAACCATAACCAAAATAAATCTTCACCCAGACATATAATAATCACACTATCAGACATACAGCACAAGAACAAAATACTAAAAGCTGTCAGAGAAAAGAAACAGATCACCTATAAAGGAAAGCTTACCAAAATCACAGCAGACTTCTCAACACAAACCTTCAAGTCAAGAAGAGCTTGGAGTGAAGCATTTCAAATCCTGAAAGAAAACAACTTTCAACCCAGATTGATGCATCCTGCAAAATTATCTTTAAAAATTGATGACAATGAACAACTGAAGAAATTTATGGTTACTAAACCAACACTACAAGGAATACTGAAAGACACTCTACAAAGAGACCAAGATAACTACAATCTTACAAAAAATAGCAAAGGAAACCACAAAGCAGGGCAAACAATTAAAAAGAAGATGCAGAAAACCAACAAGAGAAAGATAACATGACAGGGATGAGTCAGTAGTTACCACTTATATCAATCAATATAAATGTTTTCAACTCACAAATAAAAAGAAACCGACTGGAAGAATGGGTTAAGAAACAAAATCCAACAATATGCTGTGTACAAGAAACACATTTCTCTCAAAAGGAAACTCACACACCAAAAATCAAAGGATGGAAAACAATACTCCATGCAACAGAACCCAGAAAAATCCAGGGATAGCTACTATGTTTGCAGTTAATGTGAACTTCAAACCAAGAATGATCAAAAGACATAAAGGCCACTACATACTTATTAGAGGAAAACGTCAAGAGGAAGAGATTAAAATCATAAATATATATGCACCAAATATAAGAGAACCCAACTATGTAAGACAAAACCTAATATACATGAAAAACCAAATAAACAATACTAAAGTTATAACAGGGGACTTTAACACCCCACTGTCACAAAGAAACATATTAACCAAACAAAAAATCACCAAAGAAATAACAGAAATGAATCAAACGTGCAAACAAACGGCCTAGCAGATGTGTACTGAGTGCTCCACCCAACAACATCAGAATACACATTCTTCTCTGCTACACATGGGTCATTATCTAAAATAGATCATATACTAGTCCACAGAATATGCTTAAGTAAACACAAAGGAACTGAAATAATTCCATGCATATTATCTGACCATAATGCAATAAAATAGGAAATTAATGACAAAAAATCCCACAAGAAACCCATAAACACATGGAAATTAAATAATACTCTTCTAAGCAATCAATGGGTCACATAAGAAATTAAAGAAGAAATTAAGCAATATCTACAATTGAATGAAAATGCAAATACAAACTACCAGAACCTGTGGGGCACCATGAAAGCAGTTCTCAGAGGGAAATTTATAGCACTAAACTCTCATATTAGAAAAATGAAAAGAACACAAATGAACAACCTAATGGTGTACCTCAAACTTCTAGAAAAAGAAGAGCAAGTCAAGCCTAAAGCCAAATAAAAGGAGGAAATTACAAAGATCAGAGCAGAAACTGATGCAATTGAAACAAAGAAAACAATACAAAGAAGTAATGAATCAAAGAGTTAGTTCTTTGAAAGAATAAATAAAATTGATAAACCCCTAGCCAACCTTATCAAAAAGAGGAAAGAGAAAAACTCAAATCCATGCAATAAGAAATGAAAAGTTTGAAATCACAACAGACCCTATGGAAATACAGAAGATTATCAATACTTACTTTGAAAATCTTTACTCACAAATGCTCAATAACACAGAAGAAATGGAAAGATTCCTAGAAACCTATGAATTACCAAAGCTGAATCAAGATGATTACCAAAAAAGAAAAGCCCAGGTCCTGATGGATTCACTGCTGAATTCTATAAGAAATTTAGGGAAGACTTAATGCCAACACACTTCAAACTCTTCAATGAAATTGGAAGGGAAGCAAATCTTCCTAACTCATTCCTGGAAACAAGTATTACCCTAATACCAAAACCAGAGAAAGACCCAACCAAAAAAGAAAATTACAGGCCAATCTCCCTAATGAACATAGATGCAAAAATCCTCAATAAAATACTGGCAAATAGAATACAGCAAGTTATCAGAAATATTATACATGATGATCAAGTGGGATTCATCCCAGGAATGCAGGGATGGTTCAACATATGGAAATCAATAAATGTAATACACCATATCAACAGGGCCAAGGACAAGAACCACATGATCATCTCAATAGATGCAGAAAAAGCTTTTGACAAAATCCAACACCCATTCATGGTTAAAAAACCTACAGAAAATCGGAATAGATGGTCTCTACCTCAACCTGATAAAAGCCATGTATCATAAACCAGCAGCCAACATCTTACTGAATGGAGAAAAACTGAAAACTTTCAACCTAAAATCAG
>RJWM01014453.1:0-33615 GCA_004363535.1 Dasyprocta punctata
TTTTTTTTTTTTTTTTTTTTTTTTTTTTTTTTTTTTTTTTTTGACCACTTCATACTGATTTCTTCAAAGCCCTCAAAACTTACCACTATGTGTGTTTTCTAAAAAATCATCCAGGACTGTAGCCCAATACTTTCCAACTTGGGAGACCCTTATGTGTGACCACAATAGTGACAAAGACAATGCTGAACTCTCAGCTTCTATGGTATTCCAGCTCACACAAGTCCATGCCTTTGGGTGCCGATGCCTCTGGCTACCCTCTCTTGGCATTCTCTCCTCTCTGACTTCACAGTGCCTCTCTGCAGCCACTACTCTTGTTTGTCATTACCTTTAAAGGCCGTTCACTTGTTTTCTTGGTTTTTAAAGATTTGAAGGGCAAATCTTACTGATCTTTTTCTCATTCTAGGCCAATAAAAGCTAGCCAGAAATCTGAATATTTTCTTTAACATTTTGAAACAAAGGAGTCTCCTCATCCTCTTGGACTCTTTGCACAAGGAAAAGAATCTATGTGCTGTGACACTAGCGCTCTGCCTTTTACAGCCAAGGAATTTGGATTTAAAATGATGCCAACACCTTTCCATTCCTCTCCAGGACAGACAGCTGCACCTGCCAGGACCAGGTTTCCCTGCTCCAGTGTCTCTGGGCATACCGCAACCAGCAGCAAAGAAACAGAAGTACACCTCAACAGTGCAGGAAGATGCTACAGTCTCCACGATAGTTACGCGAGTGGTGTAGGCACAAGTGCTCCACATCAGGGAGGAGTTTTTAAAAGAGAAAATCTGAAGTATTTTATCAAGTCTATTCTTGTGGCCTGTCTATAGTCTCACTTCATTGTACCTCCTCCTGCTCCAAGCATAAATCACAATGGAGAAAAGTATTGCTCTTCTGGATTACAACAAGGTGCATTAAAATCTGTAAAATTACTTAAGGCATAAAAAGTTGAATAGACAGCTCGGGCTAAAAAGCACAGTCTTATGCTTTATAAATGATAACATTCAAATGCAAAATATCTTGATTTTAAGATATAATTTATGAACCTTTCAGTATGGGGTTCCAAAAGTTACAAGGCAGCTTCCATAAAAAGATCTGCCATTCTTTTTTAGTATCCATAGTGCATTGGTTCTAGGATTCCCTGAGGAAACCAAAATTCACAGATGATCTGGTTCCTTATATAAAATAGCATAGGATTTCATACATTCTCAGTACATCTGCCCACATTGTTTAAATCATCTGTAGATTGCATATAATGTGTCATACAGTGAGTTTGTTATAGAAATCATTGATTACTGTGTTGTTCAGGAAATAGTGTCAAGTGAAACAATTTATACACCTTCAGGTCAGATGCAATGTGTTTCAAATATTTTCTGTTCTTGGTGGACTCCTCAGATGCAGAACTTGTGGGTGCTGAGGGCTGACTGTAGCTACTGCGGTGAGAAAAGAAAGGACTGGGGTGGATTTATCAGGCAAAACAGTGGCATATCCGTTTGCTCCTCAGCAGTTAGGATATTAGGTAGCTGATTGGTGTTTTTTTTCTTCTTTTCTTTTTCCATTTTGTCTTCTAAACTGTGTAATAAATGCCCAATTAACCAAAACACAATTCAATCTCCAGTGCTTAGCCCTTAAGTGGCCTATCTAGTATGTGTTTGATAAATATTTGCTTAAATTAAATTAATTTAATATGGAGGTTCAGCTGTATTCAACAAAAATCATATGCATGAAAAGAGACAAAGAGACAAAGGCAAAAATATTTCCACCCTATGGATTAATATTTTTGTCATAAATAAGAATCATCAAGGAAGAGTCTGGTTTTCTCAGAAGTGAAGGGAAATGTGTGACACAGTAATTTACATAGTTCTCACCAATGGAATGAAAAAAAGCACACTACAATCCTTAGGGAAACAAAGATTTTCCTGGCAAGAAAGTCTCAAAGAAATTTCTCACTTCAAACCTGCTATAAATAAAGAGGAGCATTTTTGCTCCTCTACTGGAAATCATCCCATCAAGAAATCTGGGCTTTTTAATGAAATGTTATCCTCTTAGCAGAGGAAAACCAAAACGAAATAGGAAGTATGAACTTAAATGCAGAGATCTTCTTGTTAAATAGTAATAATTATTATAGCTATTAAATGTAACTTGAATTGTCATTACATTTAGTATCAGTTTGAAATTAAGACAAAAAGATAAGACAAAGAAAATAGATAATTTTAAAATAATTTAACCAAGCAGAATAATAAACTGACATGGCATCCAGCTCCATGGATTGTATAAAATTGGTATTCAACAATCCACTGAACAAGCGCAGAGTGGAAATGGCATAAAGGGAGTCCCTAACAGCCAATCACAAGTCAGCCCACATTACAGCAATTCAGGATAAATCTACAACAACAAGAAAGTGGTGAGCTGGAAGGGGGAATAACTACTGTAGGAGTTTTGACATAGTATTTTGAATCTCCACAATCAATTCCCAAGTCTGCGTTAATAATGTGAAATTAGCCTCCTAACCCACAATGTCAGAATGCTCCAGACTATGTTGTTTGACAGAGCCATTCAATTAGGAATTTTGTTTCCATTCTGAAGGCAGAATAACAAGTGGTGTGCATTCTCAGCCTTGCGCTTAAAATGGCCTGAATATCCAACTGAATTCTTAAGATTCACAGCAGGGACTCAGGAGGAGAGTGATTACTACCAGCGATGTGAGGTGTGAGCCAGCCAGGAGACAAGTCCGGGTGCAGGCAGATCTTGGGCAGCTGTTCGCATTCCGCGCTGTGGATTCACTAGATCATAGCGTGGTATTTGCTTAATGCATAAATTCGTGCTTACCTGAACCTGCAGGGCTAGGGCAAAGCTGCCAAAAGACTGCGCATGCTCTGAGTCAGATTTCATGCAGGGCACAGACACCCACAAGACTGGTGTAAGACTGGACCGCGGCCACGGAGTCAGAGTTCGAGTAAAAAGTGGGGGCATGGGAAGGCCACGGCGAAGGCCAGAGTGCAGGGCGGTGTTCCCCACGAGTCCCCACCAGGAGGCCAAAGGGTCCGCCACGGAAGCCCCGGGCCTGCACTGGGAGGTCCAAGGACAGGCTCTGAAAGTCGGGTTCCTCCCACGGGGCCAGAAACCGAAGAATCCGCGAGGCAGGCCGGAGAGAGAGCGGGTCTTCCACCCCAGGACGGGCTGGCGCAGTTCAGCTGCGCTTCCCACCCACGCTGACGGTTACTGACCCAGCGCAGTGCACCCCTGGTTTCTTTGCCATCATGGTTCCCTTACTATTTCTGTTTGGATCTACATGCAAAATACTAATCTTGGTTTTCTTTATGTATGTCTTTTATGAAATTTAGATATGAGCACTATACTTGCTTTCAAAGTAACTAAGTAGGACATTTTCATCTGCTTTAATCTTCTGAAGCTATTTACAGAGCTATGCTCTGCTTTTTGAAGAAGTGGTAGAATTTCCAGTGAAGCCATCTCAACCTGGTGCTTGCTGTAGCACGTGCCCTAAACAGAATTTTCTAATCTTTCCGTAGATAAAGATTGACTCCTCAATTTAATTGTAATTCAATGTTTAATAGGGTCAATTTCATCGAATGATTTTCCATGGGAAATTATTCTTTTTATTGAGATTTTAAAATTTACACAGAAATCTGCAAGGCGGTCTCCTATGATTTGTAAATTCTATTTTTTTCCGTTTTAGTGTTTATTCCTTCCTTATTATTTTTTATTTTGTATGGCTTTTTTAATATTGCTTCTTTTGATTGGTTTATTTTTCTATTTTTTTGTTAGTTCATATACGGGATGCATAATCAATATATTTATCGTGGGGAATTGATATATATTATTCTTAATAAATTTATTGGGACTTTCATTTATATTGTTTTTTTGAAAAATCAGAGTTTGGATTTATTCATTAAATCTATTTTTCTACTATTTACCTCATTAATTTCATTCCTCTGCATCTTTTGCTTATATATTTTACTTTGCTGTTCTAGACTTTGAGATGGACACTTAATCTTTTTTTTTCTTGGTACTGGGGATCAAACTCATGACCTTGCACTTACCAAGCCAGCCCTGAAGCTCCTGAGCTAAATCCCCAGCCCTTAGACACTTAATTTTTAATTTTTAATATTTCATTTTACTTCAGAACATATTTAATATTAAGAATTTTCTTTTGGCACTTCTTTAAACATTCTCCTTTCATTTTGATACATATATAGATATATATCTGTATATATGTGCTTATAGATAGATATATACAGATATATATGTATACGGTGCATTCTGTATTTTGAAAATATGAAATCATTTTATATTTGTGTTTCTATTTTATATTTATTGTTTTCATTTGAGTACTGTAATTATCAAAATCAAATCTTTACCATTCCTTAAAAAAGCTATTATACTTCAAAAACAAAGATAAAACTCTTTAAGACTTCTACACAAAAAAGATTTTAAAACTCACATAAACAAAAGGGAAGACGAAAATAGACTGTTCTAGATCATTATTCAAAACAAAGAAATAATGGAGCAATATTTTAAAAAAAGAAAAAGAAAACTCAGTGGGAAAAAAAGGCACCTTAGAATCAATGATTCTCTGTATAGAATTGGTCTTTCAAACATCACACGTTTCCTTGGGTTACAATTTTTGTTTTGTTTTGTTTTGTTTTGATTACTGGTTCTGGGGATTAAACCTAGGACCTCTTTCATATGAGGGAAACACTCTCAATGGGGCACACCTCCAACCCCTTGGCGTACAGTTTTGAATGTGAACTCGATTCTTTTTTATTTTATTCCTTCAGGGATTTTAATAAAATAAACATTTTTTTCTACTTTTACAACTTTCTCTCTGGTCTTTTCATTTTTACTTTATTGTTTATTTGTCTGTCTTTCTATCCTGTCTCTTATCAAATTAGTATCAAGCCCATTCTTTGGACTCCTTATAATGTATTATTCATTTGTGAGACAATTTTGTCTTTTCCTTCCATTTTGTTTCTTAGATTAACTTTCCTTTATTTCTTCCTATTCTTATCTGTTTTTCTTATTTTAGAAGGCATGCCTTCAAGTGGTTTTTCTTATACTTTCTGCTTGATGAGTATACTTGATTCTGCTAATTTACAGGCTTTTCATCTCTTTCATAATCCTCTCTTTTGCCCTGAAAAAATGTTTCTCAGATACGTGTGAAATTTTGTTTGCTGATTTTCTGCAATAATTGTATAGATCTGACTTTTTAGTTGTCCATTTTCACGATTCTTCATTATTTTATGTGATTCTTAGTTTAATAATGCCCTCTTTCTGAATGGGGCAAAGTCCAGATATTTTTTTGTCTTGTTGTTCAAGCAGGAGATTCTAAGTTTCCATTTTATGATTGTCTTTTCTACTTTTCTCATTTCATTGCTTACTACCCATTGAAAAATAAAGTTTTTGTCTTGTCTTTGTCTTTTTTCTCTACCACAAGCTATACCACATTTAATTTCAGCTGTTCTCTTAAAATACACTGATACTTTAAACTTAGCTGTCCTGTTAAATTTAGCCTGTCATTTTTAATTTTTTAAAAAATCTTTTTATATATAACATTTTAAATTATAGACATAATTATATTACATTTATGGAGTAGAATGTGATGTTTTGATGTCAATATATAGCATGCACTGATTAAATGCACATGCTTCGAAATTCCTTCCAATAGTCCATGCTCAGATGCCCATAGATACATTTCAGATTTAGTGTAAGCTTTCCTTTCCATACTTAGCAATTAAGATCAAATTTAGGCTCCTTAACATCATTCTTTTTCTGATCATTACATGGATGGCAAAGAGATTTTAAGCTCAAAAATGTTATGTTCTTTTTTGCATCACAATGATTTTGAAGGTTACGTATAATGTTATTACAAGTTACCTGAGTATGATTTTATGTAGATTGTTATTTTGTTTGTACTTGGATAAGAAGGCATATAACTAGACTACTGTTGTCTTCAGCTACTCTTACATGTAGTTTCTAAGTTAAATTTTCTTTGTTTCACCACTCATGTCCTGTCCTTTTACCATAATTCTAATGTTATTGTTATTGTACAAGGGCATTTTATGACCTTTTGAATCATAGAAATTAGAAGTTACTTTGAAAGACTTGAGAAAAATAAATTATCTTCAAACTCTCTCCTTCCTAATACAGTCAACTTCTTTTTATATTATAGGCCTATGCTTCTATGATACAGTAATTGTATTTTAAGCTTTGAAAACATAATGTATTTGAGCTCACTTGATTCTTTGCAACCCCTATGAGAACTTAATGTCTTCCCAGTACAGACAAATAACAACAGCCTGATATTGAAATGGTCAAGTGTTGGTCAAGTGTTTTGCCCAAGATCACACAATAATGTCAAAGCCAAGATACTGACATCACGTATGACAAAAAATATAGTCAAATCAGAGGAAAAACATGACATATCTTAAACATGCTTTAAGAGTAGAAATTGAGTCATCATTGCCATTAAGCGTTATTGTAAGATTTAGTTAATGTGTGAGTAATGTTTAATCAACCTTGACTCAGCAGCAATTTTAGTTGTAGAGTCATCTCTTGCTAACTTATCCTAAGTCAGGGCACACTCCTTGATGAAATAAAGCATTTCAACTTGAAACTAATCTTTTAGGGTAGATAATATGAACTAAAATGCTTAATACAACACAGATTATTGACGATGAACTATTGTTTTATTGCCTAATGAAATTTCTCTGAAATGAACAATTCAATTTCCAGAGATAAAAGGAGAAGCAACTCATTGCTTAATTTCAGCCTTGAATATCTTTAGAGCTAATAAAATAGGGAAGATATTCAGTACAGAATAGCCCAACTGAGAAGTTTTTAATTAGTTTGCAGCAGTTGAATTTTAAAGGTAAGAAAAATTAGTAAATTTCTTCTCAGTTGTCCTATGTTAATATTATTCTCTTCTTGTCTCAAGACAAGAAGCAAAATGGTATAGCAAAAATCTTCAGGAAGCAATTTAGCGATCATCTTTTTCTTCATTAGGTATTCATCCCCATTTATAGATTTTCATACACTAAAGATTTATGGTCTTAAATAACATGTAAAAACTCTTCTCCATAGCAAAATGGTATTTGGTTTACACAGTTCAGTTATCTCCATCACCAGTGTTCATAGAATTGTGCATAGACTCTTTTTATGATCCAAAAATTAATCACTTAGAAGCTCTTATTAAACATCTTTCTTGAGCATCCCAAAGAAAGAATGACAGGAAATGAAGAGGGCAATTTGTTGAAACATAAATGATAATTCAAAATTCAATGCAATACATTAATTTTGGCTTCTTAAAGCATTTCAAATTTTCCCCCTTAAGATCAAATAACAGATTACAGTTGAGTAGGGTATAACTTGAAAGAGAGTCACTTTTTGGAAGATTCTTCTTTCCATCCGTTTTCAAACATGATATTAAATGATTTTAAATGAGTGAAGATGATTTGAACCTGTGTGCGTGTCAGAGTAAAAAACAGGTTTAGACTTCACATCAATATATATTTTTCTCTTTTTAAAGTGGTTCGAAAGTATTCTATAAGTCTTTTGTGTGCTAGTTCATTAAAAAAGCAGGAAGCACCACTGCATGCACGTGAACTAGGTTTGCACATGAACATGTGTGCATACATGAACTACAGCCTGCATTTAGGATATCCTCCCTCAGGCAAAGCAAGGACCTGTAAGTAGTACTATTTTTCCTATCAGCCCTAGAGAGCACAGAGGTAGCCCTGTGTGTTATTAATGGATAAAATCTGAACAGAAGCCAACCCCAAGGTGAACCCTATGCATTTAAAACATTTCATCAGACAGCGAAGTATTTTTTTTTTTTTTTTGAGCAGCAGATATCTCTCCAGCTGCCACTCAATAGATTCCGATAGAATGGAGCAATAGCTAGACTCACTAATGTGCAAAGTGATAGTAGGAGCTCTCTACTAAAATATAAACAGTCTTGTGTTTCTTAAGTGTCAGTATCACAGGCTGGGCTGGTGTGACAGAGAGCTATAGATTAACCCTAGAATTATCTGCCAAAGGGAGAGGTATATGTAAAGCCTTTGCTAAACAACTGATTGCCTCAGTTTGTTTCTGAGGGTGTTACGATGCTGTGCTGAATTCCAACAGCTGGAATCTAGACGTTTACCTAAACTTGGTGACTTTAATATCTCTTAAGAGTTCAGGAGAAAGTGAGTGGTTTGAGAAGTCATTGATAGGCTAAAAATAATTAGTGCTTACTGTATTTGATTATTTATTCTCTACTGAATTCCTAAAATGAATTGAGATTTTTCTTTTCATTTCTCTTCCACCACAGCAGTGTTCTGCCCAGAAAATCTTATCATTATTAATAGTATCACATAATAACCTGGCCAATGTACTTCCAATTGGGCTTGGTCAATGGGTAGTCTATGGAGAAGACTGGAGAGCTAAAGGAGCCAGATGGTATTTCCTTGCCACATCCTTCCTGCTATGTGCCACATCTCTGACCCTGACAGTTCCCTCCAGGAATACAAAGAGGACCTGTCCCAGAGCTGTAATGTATTGGACCCTGTTGACACTGTCTCCTCTCCCAGCTCTCTAGGCCTAGGGTTGGAAAGCTACTTGCTTTCCCTGGTCTCTACCCTGTTCACCCATCAGTAAGGGAATAGACTCTCAGTGTCTCCCTGCAGTCTCGATTGAGCCATATGTTATAAAGTGTTAAATGAATTCATACTAATGTTAGTAAAATGTTTGCAATGGTGCCTAACACATAATATTCTTTATGCTATTTAAAATAAATGTACAAACACACGTATAATTGCAATGTTGTATTCAGAAAAAAATCATACCACTGCATCCAGACTGGGTCATAGTTTCACTCCTGGCAAAAGAATGCATGTGGAATCAAGTGGTTAGTAGGGGAAAGCTAATCCCCACTTGTAACCAAAACAAAAAGGACAATGTAACAGTAGTATGCTATGTCCTATTTCCTAAGGTTGCTATCTTGGCCTCGAGGATTCTCTTTCTGACAGTGCAGTGATCTTGCAACCGCTGAGTTTTGTACAGGTTAAAAACAAATGTTTTTGTTAGAAAAAGGTAACTGAAAAGAATATTTTCTCCTAATTATAGAGAACAAAGATTTATGAAGTATGAATAAAACCAGAGTAAGCTTTATTGATACCCTGCCTGGTTTTAGACGGAGGAGGAAGAGTAAGCCGCCCATATCTAGAGAATAATATGGAGCTGAAGCTGTCGCCACTGCAACCAGAGTATGTGGCCCACTGATGGAGAAGATGGGGCAGTAAACTGTGTGTAGGCAGCCAGTAGTCCCTATTTAAGTTTTCCTAAAATATAGTAACTCAAATGAAGACTTAAAATATAATTTAAAGGGGGACAGCTCTTTAAAAATAAGGAAACAACCTTAAATGGTGGGTAAGTGACAAAACCTTCATAGTTGGCCTAAAAGCAGCCATCAATTAAGAAAGCGTTCAAGCTCAGCAGAAAAACCTAAACCTAATACCAATAGGACAACTACCACCCCCCATCTTACAATTGGACAAATCTATAATCTCATAGAAGCAATAATGCTAGTATAAGTAACTGGGCCTGTTTTGTCTTATGGGAGCAGTGGCAAGCAGCCATTCAGCAGTCTTGCATTTGAAACAGAACAGTCTCTCAGGGAATATAAACCCTGCCATCCCAGATCATCATAGATATTTTGTTTTTTTGTTGAATTTAGAGAATTTATCAATTTCTACCTGATCATGCACTAAATTATCACCAATACATCAAAATGATATTGCTTCACCATAAAAGGTACACCTGAATTCAAATCGCTGTACCATTATTGCAAGCTAAAAAGTGATCCCAAATCAGACTGTCTGAGACCCCTGTTGTACACTCTGCAATGAAATCTTAATTTGCCTTTCAAGAAACAATATCCAATGTAACTAACCTGAGCTCAACATCTGCTGCCTTCCCCTACCTAGTACCTGTCCAGATCTGAGCTTTGTCAACCCAGATCTCTGCCTTACAGGACTCCCAAAGAACAGCCTGTGGTTGGACCTCAATGACATAAAGAAGAGTTAAGGATGCTGGTGAATTGCTGTTAAGTGTTGCAGAAGAAGCCAGAGTAAGCGATCTAAGTCTTGCCCACTCTGAAATTTCCTCATCAATGTTCATGACCTCCTCAGTGTTCCAATTTCTATTTCACAGTTTTTGACTTTCATAGATGAACAGAATTTCATATGATTGCATAGTGAGTGCACACACACACACAAACACACACACACATCATGATCCCATACATCTCCCAAGTCAAATGTAACTTTTTCTTTAAATAAATAAGAAAGAAGTATTTTCCTAAATACACCACCTTTTGCAAAGCAACTTCTCATTATAGAGTGCACATTGAAACCCTTCATCCCAGTGCAAATAAAAACACATTGTTAAGACTTATATTACTAGCTTTTGAATAAGCAATGGCAATTTTAGTCAAATTTTAATCTGAAATAAAACATGCTTATGATTTAAGAAATAAACAGTGGTAGGAAAAATAATGGTATCCAAGCCTTTTCCAGATCAATGTTTCTACTCCAAAAATACATTTTTCAAAATATGCATATAAATGTGCTTTTGGTTTTCAATTATTATTATACCATAAAGTGATCTTTTGACCACTATTGTAGAGGTATATGCTTATTTTATGATTTCTTATTGTGGAAAAATACATAAATATTATTTACCATTTAGTCATGTTTAACTGTACGGTTCCATGATATAAACTTCATTCCCAATGTTGTGCATCTGGTTCCGTTATCCATCTCTGGGAACTTTTCTTGCCCTGTTAATTGAAATTCTATACATTCTACACAGTAAGTGTTTATTGCCTTCTAATGCCTGCCTATATAAATCACCATTCTATCTTCTGTCCCTATGAATTGACTGTTCTAAATAATTCATATAAATGGAATCATATTGTATTTGTCTTTATGTGACTAGCTTAATTTATTTCAAGTTTCATCCATTTTGCAAAATGTGTCAAAATTTAACACTGAATAATATGTCTATCTATCTCACCTATATCTGTATGCATACACAGATTCTCTGCCTAGTGCTAGATTTTTTGGTCTAGTTCTTACATTCATTATTAAAAGCGAGCTATTGTGTCTAAGTCTATTTCTCTTTTCATTTCATAAATATTAGCTTCAGATATTTAAGAAATCTGGTGCTTCCTGCATATATGGTTATACTTGCTATATCTTCTTGATGAACTGATCTTTTTATCATTGCATACTTGTTTATTGTAACAGTCTTTAAATTAAGGTCTATCTTTCTGATATTAGAATAACCATGAATGCTCTCTTTTTGTGACTACTTGCAAGGCATAATTTTTCATCTTTAATGCTTTCAACTGCTGTGTATTCTTAGATGTAAAGCAAGTCTCCTGTAGTTAGTATGCTGTTAAATCCTGCTCTCATAATGGCTACTTATGCATGTGTCTATCTATACTTTTGGATGGGGAAGTTGCATATACTTACTTCTTTCCACTCTGCTGCTGTTATTCACATGTGTTTTGCACCTTGTTTTCCTTCATTTCCTTTATTATTGACTGCTTTTGTGCTTATTTAATTTTTTTCCACTAACAATTTTTAATTGTTTTATATTTTCTTTGTGAGTGTATTTTACAGATAATTTCTTTAAGGTTAGCAACAAATTGTGTATGAAATCTTAAAGCTATAGCGTTATATATTAAGCTACTTACCACTTACGTTCAAGTACATAAAACCCCTACCCTACATCTCCGCTCCCCTTCACCATATGCTATTTTGTCACAAGCTAGTATATACATCTATATATTTCGTACTCATTGAAAGAGTTACAGCATTTCAATGCTTTTGGTTTTTAAACCTTGTAAAAGAATAGAAAGTACAATTTTGAACTATGTTCATAGGAACACACATTTTCTTATTTGCTTACGTGTTCACTTTTCCTGAAGAGTTTTGTATTTTCATATGGCTTCCTTTCACTTCGCTTTGAAAAATTCCCTACAGTAGTTCTTTTTGGGGCAGTTTAGTATAACAGATTTCCCTTACTTCTATGTAATGGGAATACGTCAGTATCACTTTCGTTTCTGATGGACAATGTTTCAGATGGAGAAATTTCTTTTTTCTTCCTATGTTTCAGAATTCAAGCTAGTATATCATTTCATTGCATTCTGGTCTGAAGGTTTCTGCTGAGAAATCTGCTGATAATCTTTTTAAGAATCCTTTATATGTGACATGTTTCTTTCATTTTGTTACAGTGAAAATTCCCTTTGTCTCCTTATGAGCTTCTTTGGATTTATATTATAAGAAATTCACTGAGCTTGCATTTTTATATGCATGTCATTGATCAGATGTGGGAAATTTTTGGTCAATATTGTTTTCAAATAAACTTTCTGCCTTCTTCCATCTCTTCGTCCTCCTTCTTCTCTCCTCACCTCCTTTCTCCTTTCTTTCTTCTGTCTCTCTCTCTCCTCCTACAAATTCCTTAGCACATAAATTGATCTGTCCAGTGGTATCCCATAATCACTTAACATTTATTCGCTTTTTTTCAGTGTTTATTCTTTTTTCTTCTTAGACCCAATAATTCAAAATGACTTATTGTTCATATTATTGATTTTTTCTTCTTCCCGTTGGAGTCTACTGTTGAATAATCTCTAGTAAATTTTTCAATTCAATTACAACTTTTCAACTTACTTATTTGTAATGCTTTCTTATATAATGGTCTCATTTTATCCATGTTTAATTATCCTAATTTTCTTTAGTTCTTTGTGTTTTCCTTTAGCCTTTTGAGTATATTTAAAACATTCATTTCAATCTTTCTGGATCATAATTCTGAAGGCTATTTTTGCTTCAAAGATAGAGATAATTTCAAAAGATTTATTTTATTTCTTCGAATAGGTCATATCCCCCCATTTGGATTTATGCCTTTTATTCTTTTGTTGAAAACTGAGCGTTTACAAATATAGTCACCTCTCTCAATTTTTACAGGCCTTCACTACAGGGGAAGATTTTTCAGAGATATGTAGATCTTCACGTTGTTACAGATATGTGTTTTCTCCCAACTTATACGCTTTTCTCCCACCCCCCACCAATGCATCCCTACCAGTACATATTAAGTAAACCTACCAGTAAACATTTGGTTTTGTTTGTATTTCTACTTCTTTGGGACTTAGCTATTATATTGTGTTTCTCTCTCTGTGATCTCTTGCTCCTAAAAACATGCACATAATCTTTTTTTACAGTTCTATAAGCCAAGACTGCTCCTTCTCAGTTTTTCCTAGCCTAAAATCTGAGACACTTTTTGTTGTCTAAACTTTGAATTAAAAAATGCAGAAATGATTCTTGTAGACAGCTGGCAGACAGGCCACACCATTGCAAGTTTGATGTGCTTTGCTCTTTTTTGGCATATGAAAGGAAATTGGAGGTTAAGTTGGTCCCAAACCATACCAATCTACACTAGAAGAAATTTCCTACTATTTCAAATATGGTGTTTTTTTTTTTTTTTTTTCCATTTTTGTGTGTTTGGTTGCTATAGAATTTTGATGATTTTCAGAGGTCCTAAAAAGTTATTTTAGTTTATGGTTGATTGTTTAGCATTTTCATGTGAGAAAAAGAGCCAAATGTTTCCTTCCAAGTCTGCCATCAGTGCTATGAATTTTAATAAATATAGAGATTTCTACAATCATTAGCACAGTCAGGATAGAAAGTAGTTGAGATTTAGAACAATGTAGTCACTCCAGAAAATTGTCTCACGTTACCTCTGCTATCACATTCTCCATCCAACCCTAGACCCTAGAAACTATTTCAGTTGTATATTAAACACAAATAGAATCATACCATACACTTTATTCTGTAGTTTTGCTTTTTATTATCTTTGTATCCTAGGTGACCTTATAAATCAACACAATTTATGACAGAAATTCATAGTGAATGTTTGAATTAAAAAAATGATTACAGGCTGGGCGTGGTAGTGCACGCCTTTAATCCCAGCACTCAGGAGGCTGAGGTAGGAGGAGCGTTGTGAGTTCCAGGCTGGCCTGGGCTACATAGTGCAACCCTGTCTCAAAAAGCTAGGGCTGGGAGTTTGGCTGAGAGGCTTAAACGCCTGCCTGCCAGGCACAAGATATGTGAGTTCAATCCCCAGTGCCACAAAAAGAAAAAAAAAAAAAAAAAAAAAAAGGTTACATTACAATCATTGCTACTAATCCACCTTAAAACACCCCCCCACGCACACACACACACACTTGTACTTTAAACACATCTATCTCATTATTCTTGGCACTTTCTGAAGTAGATCTGGAAGACCTCGTTTGTAAATGTCTTTAGTTACACAGTCATGGCTGTCTCAGTGTCCTCAGTTGACTCTGAATGCTTACTTTTTTGGTCATTTTGACTTTAGGGAAGAGCCAAATGTCTCAGAGAACCAGATCCATTGGATGAGGTAGATGAAGAAATATTATAATATTTTTACAAGTCTGTCTTTCCATTGCATGGCACGCAGCAGCACTATTCACAGTATTTTTTATCAGACCTCATAAATATATCTACATACATGTGTACATTTGCTTCACATTTTAATGAAAGCACAGTTTTCCACTACTATTTGTTTAAATGATCCTATATGCACATGTAGAATGATCTTCCTTACTAGAGTTTCCAATATTGGCGAACTTAAGTATAGTTCATCTGACATTTGTATTAATGTACCTGTAGGATATGTGGAATTTCTATCTCTACATTTATGTAAACTTGTGATTTAACAGATACATTCAAGCTATTGTGCAAATTTTGGTCCAACTATTACTCTCATAAGATTAAATTTATTTTCTCAAAATATATTTATTAACAATGAGAATAATGTTTATAAACCACTGACAATTTTATGAGAGAAAAATTATGCTTTTTTTGTAGTGTGTACTGAGTCAAAATTAACAAGACTGGCATTTTTCCCTTTGCTTAGCCATTTGTTTTTATTTTCCTAAGGATTTCTGTCTTGAATGCTTTGCCCATTTATATTGGATTGTTTGCCTTCTACACTAATGTTTAGATCTTTGAACACTGATGAAATTAGTCTTCCATCTGTCATAATTTTTTTCAGCTAGCTATTTGTATTTTTACTTTATTCCCTATTTTGCCATCAAAATTTTCTAAGTTATATGTGCTTGGATTATTTATATTTACCCTTTTCTTTCATTTGCTATCCTTAGCTAGGTCTTGTCTTTTGATTTATAACAAAATACAACAATATTCTCTTTTAGATTTTACTGTGGAATCTTTCCTTATTTTATCATTTTTTGTGTATGATACAGGAAGTAAGGTTTAGTCTAAACTTTACTATTGTTCCCAAATGGCAGTTGAGTTGATGTGGTACATCTTAAGGAGAAATATATTTTCTTCCAATCTTTTGAAGTGAGAGTTTGATGAAATTCTAAATTCCTCTATGCAGTCAGATCCATTCCTGAACTCTCTGTTCTATGCTTTCTGATCTATGTGTCCCTTACACTCATTGTCAAATTGCTTTAACTATTACACTTGTGTAAAATATTTCATTCATACTCAGGCAGTCAAATTTCCCTGTAGTCTCTTTTCAAAACCAGCTCTTCATTTTTAGGAGTATTGGTGTAAGGTCTATAAAAATAATCAGATGGAAGAAGTAAGAAATACAAAAACCAAAAACTAACTAGAAATACTTTGAAAAAAATATAACATATATAAAGTTAAGAAACTTTACAATCCTTTGAAGGACCAAGAAGAAGACTTGAGTAAGTCAAAAGGAATAGTCTGTCCTTGGTTAAGAGGGCCATGTGTTAAATTTGTCAAATTTCCCTACATTATTAGTTAATTGAAATTTAATTCCAAACAAAATACCAACAACAATTTTCTTTTTAATTTAACTATATGCTAATAGAATTAATCTTTAATGACAGTATATCTGTTATTAATTATTCCCTTGAGAATACAAATAACTGGTTAAAGTTTTTGAAATAAGGGCCTAATTTCTTTAGAAAGATCTCTTTTTTGTCCCACTTTTTGAAGGTGCAGATTTATTCTGCCAGTTAAATAGAAACACAGATGCTATATGCTTGTCTTTAATGGAAACATATATATACATATATATATGCGAATATATATATAATATATACTGTTCAACTGCTAAGAAAATAACATCATATTTTTTTCTCTAATACCTTTATCTTTTTCCAGATCTACAGACCTAGGGGATTTTTAAAATGTCTAAAAGTCATATAGCCCATGCGATGAAATGCCTCCTGTTTGATTAATTATGTGAACTTCTCAAAAGCCACCTCAGCTTTTATTCTAAGCCCCATTCTCAGTCGAAGGGGCTTGAGAAACGCACTGCTGCTGATCTCGATCACGCCCGTGTTCTGTGCTGAGCTGTATCCCCGGCCTCTCGTTCTCGTTTTCCCGTCGTTACTTGATTTCTCTTTGGTTGTCGTTCTTAACTTGAAGAAGTATGACTATGATTCCAAGTGTGTCTCTGTTGAGAAATGAATTTGAGGAAGCATTGAGAGTTCAGGGAATTAGGGAAATTACCTATCATGACACATGTCGCACACTAACATTTGCAGAGATATTCTACAGCGTGAAGAGATGTCTTTGAAATCTGGAGCTGCCTAACTGAAATCATAAGTTTTATGCAACACATATTTACCGAGGTATCTCTATGCTTGCTGAGACTTAGGAATCCTTTCATTACAGTTGAGGAAGTACAGATACGTGGTCAGGAATCTTGCCTTACTGAGAGTCCTTTGCCCTCAACAGTCTGAGAAAACATTCTGCAAGCAAAACTCACAGTATTTAGGACAAAAAATGCAGTCTACTCCAGAGAATTTGTTTAATGTGAAATTGGGAAGGAAAAGTATTTAGCATTTTAGCATTCAAATCTATTTTCTTGTAAGTGTTCTTTTCCTCCAAATTCTGTATGATTCAATTTATAAATACATATGTATTTCTTTCTACTGCTAACATGAAACTCAGTTTTTTTCTCTCTCTCTCACTCCCTCTCTGTGTTACACACACTCATGTACACACAAAATTTTACAGCATTAATTAGTTTGACTAAAGTTTCTTCTAATTCATAAAATCTGAGGCATTAGCTATTGGAATATTCAAACAAAGAAATGGTCTTTTAATTGCTATAATTAGCTAGTAGTCATTTCTCCTTGGTTGGAAAGATCTAGTCAAAATAGATTCTGATTCAGAAGTTGCTAATAATCTTTAACTTTCCCCACCAAAATCAGGGACTTAAAAAAATAATTGTTTGAACAAATGTTCTGCAGATGTTCCGCTACATGCAAAAAAGAAATATCTACCTGAAATAAGAGTTGAGAAGCTACAAGGCAGAGGTGGCCAGGTCACTTACAAGAAGCAATCTGTTACCAACAATGTATATGTTAGTATTCTGATAACTTAGAAGTTTAATGGAACATTTGACACAGTTTTATTTTAAGTCTATTTAAAAAAAAAATCTTAAAGAAGGGTTACAAACTTTAACAAAAGGTGAGTAAATTAATCCACATTAAGAACTACTTTCTGGCAAGCCAAACAGTCTAATTTGCCTCTGTACACTTACAAATTGGACAATTGCTTAGCAAGTGGTCAAAATCCAGACAAGGGAAAAGAAAGAAAACCCAAACTATGATTTCAATGTGCCCCCCTTTTCAGAAATATTTGTTATTCTTGATGTTTGTGTAGTTTTAAAATTGTTAAATTACTCTGTCACTCTTACGTTGTATCTCTCTTCCCTAGTCAAATGCTGGGGAAATAAAAAATAAATCGTAATACACAAAGAAATGAATATGGAGAGAAACAAATGGAAAAAGAAAGAAAGAAATGCTGTTTATCAATGTTTACTTTTACTTAAAAGTAAGTACATGAAATGGAGGTTAGTACAGTTGTTATGGAAGTATCATGTATGACAGTGAGTTCACCCTGTTCTTCCTGTGAAGGACTCTGTTAAAATGGAACACCAGCTATTAAAATTTAAACGGACATGTAAAAATGTTCTCCTTGAAGTGAAAATTGTTGGGCTCCTGTACTGATATCACACCCTAATCAATGGTCTTTCTTGGTTCTACATATTTTGCTTCATCCAAAGCAGATTTTTAGTTCTGAACGCCTCTTAATTTGATCCACCAGAAACTGTTGGACATTCATACTGAAGACGTCTCCATTAGATTTTGGTGTCCATCACAGTAAATGCCAAATAATGTGTTTAATCGACACAGTGCTGGCCACTATGGCTCAGAATCTTTTAATGTCATGTGACTTTGCTGCCCTCCTGTGGCTGCTCCTTGGGGTACCTAGATCTTTGTTTCTGTCTGTGGGTTCCCGTGTGTCTTTAGCTAGGTCACCGCATTGTATTCTACCTGTTCTCAGCCCCACACGTGCTGCTCATCCCCCAACGTTGGATTGAATGAGTGAATGTTCTACAAAGAAGTTCTAAATATTTCTTCTACTACTTGGCCCATGAACCCAGAAGCAATGGGCCAATAACATGCTGGTTTTCTAAATAAATGATACATTTTTCCCTTTGATTTTCCAGGTTTCACGTCTCTTTAGAATAAAAACTTTCTGAGGTTCTGCTGCGAAAATGAGCATTGTCTTACAGCATGGGAAAAGATATAAATATTTTAGGCTTTGAGGTTCACAGCCTGTAATGATTGTAATGACCACTCTCTCAGCAGTGCAATATAGCACGAAAGCAGTCATATGTAAATGAATGAGCATAACTGTGTTCCAATAAAACTTTATTCATAAACATTTGCAAAAACAGGTGAGAAGTGTGCAGCCACCGGTTTTGTCCCACACTCTGTCATGTATCCAATTCTACGCTGCAGTTATTTTCTATTATATTGAGATACTTTTCTTGAAAAAGTGATACTACATTTGAATGAATTTTAAAAAATCCGTTAACATCAAATGTATTTTAAAGCATTCCCTTCATAATTAACTGTATCCAAACATTGACACTGCCTCGTAGAAATCTTTTACTTCATTGCTGTGTTTTCTAAGTTGTGTGAGTTCTTCAGGAGACTTCAGTTATCTAGTGAGTGACCCGTTACAATCCATCTCGATTCATCAACGTTCAAGAAAACTCTTCCTATAGAGCAGCATAACTACACTGTTCAAGGAGTCCAATTCGCATTTTTTTTGTTTTGTTTTGTTTTTTTGTTTTTTTTTTTTTTTTTGGTTTAAACACCCTGTGACCCACATTTTGGATCTGCCTAATCATGTTCGTGTGTTTTCTCAATGTCTGTCCAATCTCTACTCTTATTTCTGACTCCCAGATCAGTTTCATATTATTGAAAATACCTTTAAGTGGATTTCCTGTTCTGCTTCTAGTCTTGCATTTCTATATCATTATGTGATCATTGCTCAAAAGACTTTCCTGTAACACAGATCTGAATTTATATATCCCTTAATCCAGTGGCTTCTTGACTATCAAGTCTAAGACCCTCATCATGGCACCAAAGCCTTCATGAGAATTTCCTTTCTTTTGCAAATCTCACCCATTGTCACCATATAAAAATCTTTCTGTGGTACCCTACTCTATCGGTATCAGCCTCCCATAGGTACAGTTTCACTCTGCCTTTTATTAAGCCTTACTTCATACCAGATTATTGGAGGCTCCTACTCCCCACCTTATTTTCTAATCAACTAATTTTGCTTTTCACCTTTCATTCATCCATTCATCATCCTTTATCAATATTAACTAAAAAATTTGCTGAGCACCTTCCTAGTTCTATAGAGGCAAAATGTCTCCTGATTACTTTCCTTTTACTCCAGTCAAGGTTACGCTTGCGCAATGTCCTCAGTGTACACTCTACAGTTCTATCAGTGCTTTTCATACTTTACAGTAATTTTTTTCTTCTTCCATGTTTCGTCTGTCATACTCTAAACTCCTGAAAGGCGGGAGTGGTGCTTTAGTAACTTTTATATTTCAACAACTACGCATTTCATATTGAAGACAATAAGTGAACATAGAGTGAATAAATGAGCACATGAGTAAGTGAGCAATTAATGAATGGATTCCTTACTCACTGATGAGCAGAACATGCTATGGTGGATCTAACTATTATATTACCTATGTAACAAGGCATACTGCTGGCATTAACTGAATGTCAGAAAAAGGGTATAGCAACAACGTGCAGTCTCTTCTTCAATGAACAAGGCTGCATGGAACTGTTTCTCAGCTTGTTCAGTATTTAAAAAAAAAAAATAGACACAGAGGGTGTTTTAGACTTCAGTGAAGTAGTGATTTCCCCTACCAGTGATGTGGTAAATAGGGACTTTGACTTTAACCACAATGCTGCATTTCTGTAAACCCATTTGGCAAGCTCTAAAAGCAAGAGATTCGAATACCAGGCAGCCTGCTAGATGTAACAAGCCCAGCCCAGAGGTCAGTCACGGGGCACTGGCTATAATAACAAAGCAACCCCATCCTCACCCAAAGACAAATGCAGCTTTAATTTTACAGCACAGAAGCATTAGCAGTCTCACTTTCCAAAAAGTCTTTAAAAATGCTGATCTGGAAGACTGAAGCAACCCACTGGAGACTCATTCTCAGTATGGCAAAAGTTCTGAAACCCAGACTGCAAAATCTCAGGAAGCATCTGGGTTCCTAATTAAAACAAATTGTTAATAGATTTAGCAGTTCAAATTTATGTTTTTCAATTAAAAACGCTATTGCAGTTGGTGTGTCTGAACAAGAGTGTATGCACTGGGGTGTGCACGTGGGTGTGTGTGCGGATATGTGGGTGTGTATGTGTGCGTGCAAACAAACATGCCTACATTCTAGGCTTGGATACTACAGACTTTAAGAGGTTCTTACAAAGACTGGGCCAAAGATAAGATACAAAATGTAATCAAGTGAATTCTTAATGGTTTTCATGACTTCACTGTATCTCTATACATTTGAAGAATAGTTATTGTATATGAAAAAAATAGGACTTTTCCTATTCTTGTTCCTTTACAGAAATATTTCAGCTGCTTTGAGATATTAGCTAGCTTCTGAGAATGTATGAAACTGAAATGAAGTTTCAGTGAAGACAGTTTTGAAATGTATAATTTTTTCTCCAGTCCATCCGGTGAGTCCATAGAAAGTGCCCCAATCTCAGTGCCCACTTTGCGTGCCCAAAAAAGGGATGTTGTGACCGTGGATGATCAAGCCCAATTTTATCAATGAGATAGACATCCTTTCCGTGACCACAGGTTATCAGACAATGTACTAAGCAACAATTCATAGTGTCCATAAGCAAAGCAATTAGCTCCCTCTTCATCTGGAGGATGAGTTCATTTGCCTTCATTCTACTCAACGTTTGTTCTACTTTCATTACCTTTTGCTCACAGGATACCACATGCTTACGGTAAAACACACTTGAGGAATCGTGTAACTGCTTTTACCACGGCAAAGGTCCTATGAATGATATTTGTGCCATTATCATCTATTTGTCCTGAACCAACACGAGTGATTCTAGGTAGGAGAAGGACTGAAAATTTCTCTGTTTGCCTGTAGTATGGAAAAGACTGATAGCTCAGAATCAGCAAGAATGCAATATAAATTTGGGGTGGGTCCTTGAACTCCATGATTATAGACAGAAAATGTCAATTATCTAGAAGCCAGTTCAATTTTCATATTCTAAAAACTTATGTAAATTATAAATTTATATAGATCAAAAAACTGAACAGGTTATAAAAATATTTCAAGATACTTTTAGAAAGCACTGATAAATTCTGGCTTTATGTATGAAATATAATTGGGTGCTTTAAAAATGCCAATAAGTGGATTTGAGAATAATTATGAGCGTATGTTTTGCCTTCTTTTTATCACTATCCTACCTTTTTTTTTTTTTTTTTTTGGCCATCCTCTTCTGATAATATTCTCATTCTTTCTGGTTTGTTTCTCGATTTCTACAGAAAAGCTTCTGCTTCAGATTCCAGACTAATGGTGGAAAGCGAACTCTGTCTTACACGTGGAGCTCATAGCTGACTCTCTATGTGGGCGTGAACCTTTTGTGGCAATGTGTGAAGTGTTGTGTGCACATATGAGCTTTGCTCTTCTTCTCAGAGGTTTCACAATCCAAATTAAAAGTTACAACCTGATACTCTTTGGGATTTATATTTGAACTACGATCCTAGAAGATGTCTTGAGGTAAAGGGTAAGACACCTTGCTGAGAAAATGAGAAAAGTATATGTGTATGTGAGAGAAGTCTCCTTGTTTGAAGATTATCTTTATTGCACAATTCCTTATTTTCTTCTACTTTATTTCTCATTTCTGCTTATGGCTCTCTTTTCCCATCTCTACCTTTCCAACTTGTAGGGTGAGCTTTCTTTTCTTAGCTCAAGATAACCAACCCTCAATCTATAAAGGAAAAACTGAGCAAGGTGAAAAGCACCCAGATCTTTTCCTTCACTTTCCTGCTGTAGTTTCACAGAGATCCACTCCATCTCAGTGGCTAATTCACCCAGCATTCTCTGACCTCAGACTGAGAATGCATGTAGGAGAACCAGTCAGTGTCACCCACTACCAAGAGTCTCCTGATGGTAAGGCAACGGTGCAAGTTAAGCAAGTTCTTGCTGGAGGAGAGCCATCTTTTGGGGTATTTAAATACATAATTTGAGAGTTGGGGATACGACTCAGAGGCACAGCACCTGTGTGGCAAATGTGAGGTCCTGAGTTCAACTCCCAGCATCAAAAAAATAAAATAATTGATTAATAAATTAAATAACTTGAGAAGATTCATAGTAGTATATTAGGGAAGCATAATTCTCAGATCTGAACATCGTCTCGGAGCTCAGCTAAGTCAACCACTTCTTTTCGCAAGTAAGGAATTACAATCCCAGATGTGAAGTGATGAGTTCAGATGATTGATGTGGGTTTAGAAATGGGTCTGGCTTAGAAAGCAGTTAGACCTTTCTGCCTCTCCAAATGGAATGGGGAGCAATCCTCCTCTGTGAGAGAAGGGGTGTCAGTGAGGTAGGGCACACAGCACAGAAACCAGCAGTATAACTGGTAGCTTACCCAGAGTGGGGAACTTGTGGTGCATGCGTCACTGTGTTTTTCTTTTAAAACAAAAGACATTAATGCAGGAGTTGTTTTCTCTAAAGCAGAACTTTAGTATTTGGGTTTAATTGCAGTGTTGGCACTTCGTGATAAATAAGAGAGTTTTGGGTTTCAGTTTGGGCACTCAGTCTCTAAATGGTTTGTCACCACTGGATCACTAGAGAAAATTTCTCAATATTTCCAGTATATTCCAGAGCCCACCCTTCCCAACAATGGTTTCAGTGTACATTCTGACTCCTATTTCTGCTTACCCAGCTGAGAAAGAGCAACAGTGTGCACCAGCCCTTCACAAAAGAGAAGGGTAGGACTTTTCAACATACTTTGTTTTCTCTTGAACCAACTCACTTTTCTCTTGAAATCTCAGAATTCTGCTGACCCATCTACCTGGAAACAATGATTAACAAGAGAAGGCCAGCAATGATGATAAAGCTTTGGGGGTAATAGATCTGTCACTTGGCTTGTAGTTTTAATAATAATTGAAATTTCCACTAAGGACATCATTTATCATTTCATAAGACCTTCTGCTTCTCTTCCTCATGTTGTTTGTAGACAATGCCAGGGTTATGTGTTGTATTATAAGAGGGGAAACTGAGTCGCAACGGTTTTGAGTTGCCTGTGCAAGAGTTTGATTCCCTGGCTCCTGGCCCTGTACTCAGAATGGAGCTGTTAGAATGCAAGAACTTCTGCCCAAAAATATGTGAAAGCATCTTTCTAAGGACAAAATCAAGGTGCATGTAAGGCATCTATTTTGAAGCTTGCACTGAGATCTTATGGCCCTCACCCTGCCCAGATCTTGGTAGGTGACCTTCAGTGCAGGCTCTAGGCAGCAATGGCACTGACCTTTATTTCTGTAAGAAAAGTCAGGCTTTGTCCTTGTGCTGTTACATGTGTTTTACATGCCTTTGGGGAGGTACATTAGGCAGGTATAGATATTCCACTGCATAATATATTTTGGCTTGTATCTCAATAAGACAGAAGGGAGTGTGATCCCATTAGAAACATGCTCTAGAGTTAGACCTAGGTTCAAATTGCACATTAACTACTTAAGAACTCTGTCTACACCGCACAATCTACACCACACAATCTACTCTCTGGACACTTACCTCTTGACCAGCTCCATAGAGATTCTCTATCTTAGGTTGTGTGATATATGGATTAAAGATAATGAATGTGAAGTGCCTGGTATTTCACGGGGCACGTATGGTCCCCCAGTAGAAGCACTCAGCGTTATTAACAGCTCAAATTATGGTGGAGTAGTTGCTCAGCATATAAGACCACTGACCCTTCTTGCAAAACCACTTGGCAAGAGGCATATTTAACTCGTTGCTCCAGAGGGAGGTTGGGGATCATCTGTTTGAAATAAATTCAATTACTCTTTAATGTAGTGGTTTAGACCAATTCATTTGCAGCCCAGAGGTGTGTAGTGAACACGCGAGAGCAGTTTGCATATTTGGGGAAATGATTGGTGCTTGTGTGGGATAAATGAGAAATCTCTAATGCCACAGGACTCGTTTTAGCCTCTCTGAGAACCCTCTGAAAATGAAAGCAAATCACAACATTAGCCTGAAAGTGAAGGGGAAGGAAGGGAGGGAGGCCCTCTGAGATTCTACTGCCAGTGACGGAGGTCATGTGACCGTGACACATAACTTTTACTGAGTTGACTATATCTCACTTCCTGTAAGTGCCTGTCCCTCGTGCTCACTTTCAAGGACTTGGCCAATCTCCTTTTGTAAATAGAACAATGCTTTATATTTCTCTATTACTCTGGAGTGACTATATCAATAATGCAGGAAACGCATCTGTCCAGCACAATGAGATTATTTTTCTGATTTCGGTTGACAGTTATGGTAATAGTTTGGCAAACAATCTACTCCACCATCAATGACCGCAGATTACAGCTGTTTTTTTAAAAATCTCAGCCGCTTCTGGAAACTTGCAAGATAGATTGCACATTGAGAGGGAGATGGAAAGACATGCCATAAGCTTTTAGGGTAGAAAAATTCTTAACTCTTTCTGCACATAAAAGGTAAGGAGATATTAGAGAAAGCAGAATGTGCTATCTATGGATACACTCTAATGAGAATCAGGCAAGAAATGACCGTACAAAGACACCGTTCAAAGTGTCTAACATTGCCCGAGAGGCATGGGCAGTAAGGAAACCCTGACATATTTCAGAGAACTGTGTTTTTGTTTTTTTATTTTTTGTTTTGTATTGATAAATTTTCCAAGTCACCCATGAGTTACTGCAAATATTTTCAGGAGAGAATATTGAGAAATAAAATTATCATCTCATCTCTATTGGTACTGATGGCTCTTCAACCAGTCACTAACTGGTCCATATAGTAATAAGGACCCGGAACTGGAATCTTCATGTCTTTGTTTAAAAAACAAATAAATACGCATTTTATTTATTTACTTATTTTTTGCAGCACCGGGAATTGAACTCACAGGCTCGCACCTGCCAGACAGGCACTTAAGCTGCTGAGCCAAACTCCCGGCCCCGGTTTTTTTGAGGCAGGGTCGAACTGTGTAGCTCAGGCTGGCCTTGCGCTCGCGCTGTAGCCCAAGCCGGCCTCGAACTCACAAAGCTCCGCCTACCTCAGCCTCCCGAGTGCTGGGATTAAAGGCGTGCGCCACCACGCCCGGCTTAAATACGCATTTTAATTCTATTCTGCAGATGTGACAAATGAAAGTTGATTTTTTTAAAAAATTGGAAACTCTTATTCCTAACAAAGTAAATTTCTATTGAAAGTCCACAGTAGCTTTTTAAAAAGACTTGATTTTCAATCTATATTTTCTCTCTTTGGGCTTTCTTCTTTACTTCCATTTCATAAGAGGTAGAATGCTGACTTTGCTAGCAGTCCGTGACCCTGGCATTTGGCCAGTCACTGTTACCCAGGGGCCGGGAGACAGACTTCTGGCTGCGCACAACTCCCAAGGTGTACGATTTCTTCCACTCCGAGTTACAAGGTGAAGCCATTTGGAAAAGCAGTTGTAAAGGGAGGGGACACTGGGCAGTGCATACGCCTCATATCCAGGTGAGTTCATTTTTCTTGTGAACTATTCACCTAGGCCCCAATTAGTATCCTATTAACCTCCTTAAATATGGAACTGCTAAGATCTTAGAATGCTCCAAAATGGACTATTAGCCAGCCCATTTCCTGGCTTCATCAGATGAAAATGCCAAAGCAGGTCATACAACAGAATCGCCTTGATTAATTTCAGCTCTTTCACATGGCCCATGATGTCATGCAAGTTAACAGAGATTCAAATTCAATGCATCATTTCCATGATGGATTATAAACATGGGATTAAAAATACTTTTGCAATTTTAGTGTATGAAGATATTTTTCATTTTACTATATCAAACTTTTCAAACATGCTAAATTGAACAATTATACAAATGATGACTTCCCTTGAATGTAATTTTTAATGTGTATGTTCTCTGAGGCCTAATGTTGAAAAAGGTTGATTTTTCCCAGTAACTGAAATGGTAGATTAGAAGCTATCAGCGTTATGTTCCGGTCCTATCCATAAATTCTGGTTGCTTTTTAAACACACTACAAAGATGCCACTTCTCCAGAGCCTACTCAGAATGGCTTTTACAAATATAAAAGGCTTTGTCGATTTAATAGACACTAAGTGAAAAATAAAACAAAACAAAACAAACAGATACACATGCACACACACACACAAAAAAAAACCAGACAAACTTTACATCCTTTATCCTATATTTGTATACAACTTCCTTAAAAGAGTACTTAAAAGAGAAAAATTGCATGCTCTAATATCATCTCATATATTGGTGCAATTTTTTTTACAATTGGCACGTTTCTTTTTTTATGCATAAAGCAGCTTTAGAGACTTATTAGCATTCAACTATTGCAGCACAATATGTCATATAAATCTAAAATGCATCATCACAAGTACACTTAGGTAAGATAACCTTTTTCTTAAAATGTACATTATATAACTAGTTCTTAAAAGGCTACCTGTTTACTGTTGATTTATTTTACTTGAGAATAAAAGCTTTGGTTGGAGTAGTATGGTATAAAGTCATGCCAGGGCCTCTTGTGTGTTTATGCGTGTGTGTGTGTGTGTGTGTGTGTGTAAGTAACTGGGTACACCCAGCTTCTCTAATCACTGAAACTGGCTCAGGACACTTTTTTGTTTTCTAGGCAAAAAACCAACTTGGTTTCCTTATTTCAACTCTGAAAATTTAAGTCATATCACATTTTGTTGAGGTGCAGCTTAGCACTACATTGCTTCCCTAGTATGCTCGGAGTTCAATCCCTAGCTCCAAACAAAGGAAGATTTAAATCATAGCCCATTCTAATATGAACCTGACATCTAAAGAAACACTTCAGAGACACGGAGCATCTGTGAATTTCAGAATTCCCACTTTTCTTTGTCAGGGCTTTACAGAAACCCGCTTAGCACAGATTGGGTTGTGACATGGCCAAGAATTTTCTTCCTGAATAATTTACTGATCACTAAGAAATCAGTGGTGAACTGCTACCTTTAGAAACTATATCAATAAGTAAAGAGTTGCCACATTAGAGAGACTGAAAGGTGCAGACTGGCATTCGTACTATTGAGCCTACTGAAAGGTTCACAAAGAGAAAGGAACTTCAGTAGCTCATATCTCCATCGCGAGATTACCATTCTCTTAAAGATCCAATAGCTTTCTAGAATCTAAATGGTAAGATGGCCTGGCTTATCATCAGAGAAACGGAGTCCTCATATTTAACATCAGATTCTGCCAATCCATATTCTATCCAATACTTAAATCGACAAATTAGGTAAAAATTTAAGACATCATGTTGCAACATCACAAAAACAGCATGGCTTAGTAATGCTTATGATAATACACTCCAGAAACATAGTCACTTCTGTCTCCATAGAGAAAGGTATAAGCCTTATGAGTCCTTGATATATATATATATATATATATATATATATATGGCAATATAGTTGCAGATGTAAAAGATATGAGTGTATATATTATAATTATATTACACTCCTTACATGAGTATATGCCTATGTAGACATATATATTCACATTATTTGTATATATGCACACGTTGTAAAAATTATTATCTATTCCCATACTTTTTGAGAAATATGTTTTATGTGTTATATAATTAAAAATGTAGGAATCTGAACTCAAAGATTTAGGGTCTTTCTTCCCATTCCTTTACTTTTTATTGTCATGACTGTTTATGATTGCAAAGGAAATACATGTTAGTTTTAATGTGTTCTGGACTTGTTCTGGGTGGGATGGAGGTGTGAGATTGCACCCTGCTCCTGTGTCATCCAATCTGAGGCTCCTGCGGTGGCAGAGAGGTGCGGGGGGTTGGGGAAGTTGCTCAACAGTGCATCAATATTCTCCCGATGTGGGCTGCGGGACCCTGACTTCCTCTCCTCTAGACCCACTGCCGCGGGGCTCACTGGGTGTGTGGCCTCCTTTTCTATGGATGTGTGGCAGAGGTTTTACGGTTTGGGTAAAGGAGAGTTGTTTGTTTCTAATGAATTGGCCATTACACTTCTAAAGTTCTGAAATGGCCAACAGACCATAGAAAGATATCACTTTCGGCTCCTGCTTGAAACCAACAGCTTCAGAAAGCTGCCGGCCTATATTCAAGACTAGACATGCTACTTTTTAAATGATTTAAAATCAAATATTGCTGGGCAGGGGATATAGCTCAGAGGCACAGTGCTTGCCTGGCAAGCGAAAGGTCATGAGTTCCATTCCTGCTACCAATAAATAAATAAATAAATAAATTAAATTAAATATTGTTTAAAGCTCATTTCTTCAGTTTCACTAGTGGCTTTTCAAATGATCGTTATATGGAGACTTCTATTATCCAGCGATGATCTAAAGTGAAAATGCTCTTTTAGCACCGACCTACAAACCCCAATCCAAATCCCAATTGAAAAATTGGATTATAGTTTGGCATCGCTTCTTCACACTTCTTTTTTGCATTTGATTTCCCTGATCACTGAAAATTTTTTGTGAATTCAGGCTTAAATATTATGGTATTTTTAAATCAATTGCATGCTATCCCATAGTACAAGGATAGCATGCGTTTAAAACATTATTTTTATAGATATTTACTTTCTATTGAAGCTTCACTGTTTCATCAGTTAATATGAAATTACATTTGTTGAGACAGCTATAACAATAGCTCATAACTCATGTATAATTTTTTGTAGGAAAGATTCCTACAATTGGGGCTCTCTTAAGCTGTATATTGATCCCACTGTCTTGTCCTTCGTGCACTCTGTCTAGGGTGCATTGCTGACAGAATGAGGACCTTACAGTATTTATCATTCCTTCTTGGATAAGTGCCATTTGAAAACCTGGCTTTCAGTTGGAGCTTACAGTGTATCTGTGTCACAGAGCTATAATTGTTTTTTGTGACTATTCCACAGAAGCAAGCCATGGCTCAGCCTTGGATAGCAGATATTTGGGACACACTGAGAACCAAATCATACTGCAAATATTACAGTGCTAACCTTCATGTCTCTCAACACTAGTTACCTAAAGTTTAGCAGTTCTTAATTACCTGAAATCTCCTAAGTCATGTACAAATGTTCATGAACAGATCATTGTACAGATAATACACAGGAACTTCTTCAAGGAATCAATTTATTCTGTCATAAAGTTCTTATAAAAATGCTGATGTTGCCAGGTGTGGTGGCGCACGCCTTTAATCCCAGCACTCGGGAGGCTGAGGTAGGAGGAGCGTTGTGAGTTCGAAGCCGACTTGGGCTTCAACACAAGTGCAAGACTGGCCTGAGCTACATAGTGCAATCCTGCCTCACAAAGCTAGGGCCAGCAGTTTGGCTCAATGGCTTAAGCACCTGTCTGGCAGGCGTGAAGTTGTGAGTTCAACTCCTGGTGCATGTTGATGTTCAGTAGAAGATTTGTTAAAGGAATTTTTCCTAATAAACACATAAAGTTGAGCCATGGACAGTGTGAATCACACTCCTGAGTTTTCAATCTTCAGTATCATCATGACTTGTGTACACATTCCCTCCAGGACTCTCTCCATTCGATCCAAAACAAAAGAAGTTTGAATGTAGGGTCCAACTTTCTTGCGTCTCTTTGTACCAATTTCTCCATGATTTTGCATGCCCTCTACTTTTAATTCAACCTTTTAAGAGATCATTGTTGGATTACAAATATAGCCAACTAATTCTCACTCTGTCCTCCAGCACCTTTCCCCTTCCTGTGGCCACCACATGAATACTCCAGTGAGGCACAGAAGATGCCAATCTGCACCTGTCAACGTGGCCCCACACCAGTTGCGTGGTGTACCAACCCCTTGGGGAACCTCAGTGTCAGTGCCCCAGCTCCTATCTCCATGTGGCACCAAATCCCTCGGGGCTTCCTGGCAGCACCACACTTGCTCAAGGCATCGATCATATCTGGATACTGATCCTCCCAGACCCTACTCAAGTATGACATTCTCGCAGAATAGTTTGCCCAGTGTCAGCCTGTATACTGTATCAGCACCATTAGTCTCCTATGTATGCCTGTGTTCCCTGCTGGCCATGCCAGAGGTGGGCACCTGGCGTGTGTGCACGATCAGCGGGACACATTGTGAGCATGCTCTTTTTCTTTTTTTTTTTTTTTAACTACCAGAATTTCTTTTTAGTCTTCAGCAAAAGTGGCACATATCTCAAAACTCTCTTTTGAGAGAGAATATTTTAGAGTGTGTATTTACTAATTTGATTACCCATGCAGCCTTCTTACTTCGGTTACTTTAGGCTCTTCCTTCGCAAAGTATCAGAACTCAATTCTCATAGGCTAGGGCTGCTTCACCGTACTGTAGCAACATTAAATGAGATGAATTTTCCAAAATGAAGCCAGCCAGTGAACTGTGATGCCAGAGTAATCCCATTACTTTCAGGGGCTTTAGTCTGTTATACTCACTCAAGTGTGGCAATGCTGTACTTTAAAGAGGAAAAGACATAGTAGTTGCTTGTGAGAGGCTGTGTCCTTCAGGACAAAATTTCCAACTTGGAAGTCTGTGTTTCAACAGAGGAAAAGCCTTTAGAGAGCTCATTAAGATCGTTAAAACAATTCCAAGTGTTTATTAAAATGGGTCACAGAAGTTGATAACACTCATGTTCAGTCGCTTCCTGCCTGGAACAACGTTAAAATAAGGAGGTTTCTGTTTCTAGGCCAAGGAATTCCCCAATTTTGATCTTTTCCATAGTCGTTAATGATGTTTTAGCATTTTGGAAAAGAGTTACATGGAAAACCATCAAATGTGAGGAAAGAATAGCCTCCAGAAAGAACCTTTCAGAAAATAGTAGGAAAAGCAACCATTACTGGTACCTATGTGTCATTCATTTCATGCAATTCTATATTTAATATTTAAAACATTGACCTTATATGTGGGTTAGACAGATGTAGGAAGAAACACATATTTTGTCATGATATTTTCAGTCTAATGAAGTCTTCTCAAAATTAAATTGGATCCACTGGTAGGCAATAAAGCTCTTCTGAAAAGCCTATGAACTCACACCAAAATTTGAAATCCATTCTTCCTTGTATGCAACTGACATGAAATTCCTTTGGAAGTTGGTGGCTATTAAATGAGTTATGAAGAGTTAGTAACATGTGATATTGATAAGCTAAAATTAGCATGCTAAGGGAATTTACTATAGACCTTAATCCAGTATGGTGCCGGGAAGTCTGGCTGCTACAAACATCTTAGCAATGCTGTGCAGCCCTGTCCATTTAGGGAGCCAAGCAGATTGTTGGAATTCCCAGTTTCCAGGAAGCAAGCTGTGTTATCAGTGCATCATTAGTGTCTTATTGAGTTGTCCTTGGTATCTAATTGCTGTGGCTTATATTAATATTTTACTTTTGTTGATCACCAGGTTCTTATGTAATGGTTTTGCCGGATCACTCTGAGTGCTAGGACTTGGGTGCTGTTTCCCCAAGTGACCTCAGAACCCCTCACTGGCCTGACAAAGCACAAGGTACACAAATGTAAACTGAGAGCACCAGTTGACATTTGTGGAGACCCACCAGTGCCTGAAGATTTTCTGAGCACTAAAGTTAACTCGCTTACTCAATTGTCAGTTCAACTTAAGTTCTAAATAACTTGATTTTTATTTCTCAGGCTCCTCTAATCTTCAGAAACAATTATCTATTTAAATCTATCCCACTGTCCAAAATGGTTTACATTTTTCTTTCAACATTTAGCTTGAAAATTATTGAATGTATTATTAAGGTAATCTGAAAGCTTAATAAGCATAAATATATTAGTTAATAGCATTAAATAATCGTGAACATTTTGCTTTCTTTCAGTGTTTTGCTTAGTTCTTTAAAATAAGCTCTAGGAAAATAACATTTCATTATTAAATATTAAAGTACAGGATGATTGAAAAATACAGCTATTACTTACATTTAAAAATCATATTGCAGTAAAATATACAATGCCAAGAATAATGGGATAAGTGTGCTTGAAGTGAAGGAGAATACTCTGAGGAAGATTAATGTTCATGTGTCTTTTGCTGGCATATATTTTTAATTTAAATATTCACTGTATTATTTGATCATTCTCATTGATCAAAAGTTTGCAGCAATTTCTGTCAAATAAAAACATTATGGTATGTTTTCATCTACTTTATTCACCAAATCTGGCATTGCACCAAATGCCTTCTCACTCTTCTCCAAAGTCAAAATGATGATAAAATGTAAAGTTTTCAAAATGATGAAGCAACCATGACAATGCACTAAAGATACTCATGAAAGACAACTTCCAGAACTGCTTCAGAAAATGGTAAGAATGATGAGATTAATATGTTCAGATAAAAAGGGGAGTATTTTGAGGGCAATGAATGGCAATGTATCTTTTACTTTAAAAATCATTTTAAATTTAAATACTCACCACACATTGCAATGACACCTCATATGTGTCTCCTCAAATTAAGGATGTTCTACCTTACTTTAGTGCCATTTTAACATCTAAGAATATTTTGAACTTCTACATAATACTAGTATCTAATTTGTAATTTATATTCACATCGTACATTTGTTCCAAATGTCTTTCTTGCAGAAATAATGTTTTGACCAAAGATCTAATCAAAGTTCACAAATTGCATTTAAGTCTATTTCTATCCCATCTTCTTGATTTTCTCAAAACAAGGACTTTTTGAAGATTCTAAGCCAGTTGTTGTAGATAATGCATTATTTTATATTTGTCTGATTGATTTCTTAAATCATTATCATTTCCTTCTTTAGCCTGTAATTTTTATAAATGAGAAATCATACAGTGACCACTGAGTAGATTTAGTTCAACACTTTTGGTGAGATTAATGCTTTAATAATGTCTGTTTCCTTCTGAGTCGCATCAGGAACTACATAATGTCAAGCACTCCTTTTGTTGGTGAGGATGGCTTTGTTTATTCTATTAATGTGTTAACTGCTGGACTTACCCACAGTAATAATATACATTTTCCTTTTGTAACTA
>RJWM01014453.1:33715-50847 GCA_004363535.1 Dasyprocta punctata
TTTTTTTTTTTTTTTTTTTTTTTTTTTTTTTTTTTTTTTTTTTTTTTTTTTTTTTTTTTTGCGGCACCAGGGATTGAACTCACAACCTTGCGCCTGCCAGGGCAGATGCTTAAGGCACTGAGCCAAACTCCCGGCCCTGGTTTTTCGAGGCAGGGTCGCATTATGTAGCTCAGGCCGGATTTGCGCTCGCGTTGTAGCCCAAGCCGGCCTCGAACTCACAATGCTCCGCCTACCTCAACCCCCCCCCCAGTGTTGGGATTAAAGCCGTGCGCCACCACGCCCAGCTATCTTATCCTTCTATAGGGTAGATGTTCAACCCAAAAGTTATCTTCTAAAATCCAGTGCTGATAGGATTGCATTTCTTGCGGGCAGTCCTAGAGGGTATCTTGTCTCCTTGCCTTTTCAGCCCCTATGGGCTTCCATGTGTCACAGCTCTTGGGCTTTTCTTCCATCTTCATAGTCAAGTCCTCCTCAAGCCACACCACTCTTACTATCTGTGTCTGCTTCTAGCTCTTCTAAAAACTGACATTAAACTGGGCATATTTAAATAATCCCATTTAACCTATTTATTCAAAGATTAGGTGATTTGTACCCTTACCTCTATCTATTAACTTAATTCCATTATGCCTTATAATGATATATTCAGTGGCCTCAGGGGGTTAGGATGTAGACCTCTTTTGGAAGGCCACTGTTCTTCCTACAGCATTAACATTTGGCACTATGAAAGACACCTGTTCTTCAACAACATATTACATAACAGGTTTAACCTTGCGTGATAATTTTTGTTGGCTGACTAACTGTGGAAGGCAGTCACTGGGAAACATATTCCTTCTAATTCCTTTTACAGTTAATAACCAAAATTGTCCTCTAAGGAAGAGCTCTCCCTTATCTCCATTTTATATTTTGTATTCATTTTTAATTTCAGTCTGGGCTCCTAGATTTTTAAAATATATTAATAAATGGTAATACGCTATTGTTTTGTTTTTTATGCACCAAAGTTAGCTATGGAGAACCTTCTGAAACTAGATTCTTTTGATAAATGTTCTTGTTTTTCATCATAGCCAAATGTCATAAGCTTATATTTTCTCTGAATGAAGTCTGAAATCACTTACTTTTTAAAGAAGATTCATACTTGGCCTGGCATAATGACACGTACCTGTAATCCCAGCACTAAGTATACTGAGGCAGAACTAGCCTGAACTACATAATGAGACCCTGCCTCAAAAAAACAAAACAAAACAAAACAAAAAAACGACTCACACTTATACCTTTATTAGAAGACATTAATACCTGTATTGGTACTTGTAAACCAAGATCTAAGTGATAGACATGTGCAACACTACCCAGGCATCTTTATTTCTAGGATAGAGATAGATAGATATATGATAAAGATAGATAGATAGATAGATAGATAGATAGATAGATAGATAGATATGTTTATAAATTACAAGTTTATATGGATATTTTACACTAAAATTTATCACTTCAGACTTTTACTCAATTTTTAAAAAATATTTGTGACTTTTCTAACCTGAAATTCAAGTTCTTCTTTCCTAGTTTTACCAGAAGAGTCCAAAATGCAATTGATTTCCTAACAAAATAATCCTTCTGCATAAGTTTAAGATTCAATTTCAGTTCCTTATATTCTTAGACCACCCACTAAAAATCTCTATTCAAAATAGCATTCAAAATCTGAGATAACTGTTTGTTCTGTGTTGTGATGTTATCTATTTTATAAAATTTACAAGCTCTTTATTATTAAGTTTATTTGTTATTCAAATTTATTAGTTCATATTTGTGAAACATGATGACTACTTCCACTGTGGGTATTTTGTAGTGTCTCGTGACACATCTTATTTTTTTTTTCATGTTCCATTCCTCTCCTTCCCCTCTCTCCTCCCTCTATCTTCACTCCCTTCCCATTTGCAGAAGATTTATCACTCTGTTGTTAATCAATTTTCTATTTTGTTCTTTAATTCATTAGACTTTGGGTTTTTCATATAAATGAAGCAATATACCATTTAAATTTGTGTGTCTGATTTATTTCACTGAACATTACAGTATCCATTTTTCTACAAATTACTTAAATTTATCCTTTTTTATAGCAGAGTAGTACTCCTTTGTGTACAAATATGACATATTCTTTATGCATTCACTTGTTGATTAATATATAGATTGCTCCAAGAATTATCTGTTATGAATTGTACTCATGTATTACTGAAATACAATACCCAACTCTTTTTGGAAGATACATAGTACACAAATAGTTGAATCAAATGGAATTTCTATCTTTAGTTTCCTTAAAAATCCCCACATTGATTTTCATAGTGGTTATACTAGTTTACATTCCTACGAAGAATATAGGAGGGTTACTTTATCATCACGGCCTCCAGTATTTGATATTATTTCACTTCCCAATGATTGCTATTCTTGCTATTGTTAATTTGTGTTTCTCTAATGGCTAGAGATGTTGAATATTTTTTCATGTATTTATGGGACTGTCATAGATTAAAAATTGGTGGTTAATTTAATATCAGCTGGATTAAACTGGCATGGTGCTGAGTATAGATGGTCCACCTGAAGAAAGCTACCAGCATAAATAGAGACGTGGAGAAGAGTGAGGTGTTGTGGGTTCTCTTAAGTGTTGCTGTTTGAGTCGTTGGTTCTCCTGGAAGAGCTTGTCATTCTGGCTTCCCCAATATGGATTTGGCCATTATCCTTGGAGGAGCTCGGGATCTTGTCGATGAGAATGGCTGTGGTTCACTCTGGGGGAGCTCTGCTCCTCACATTGAGCATCGTTTCCTGGCTGTATCGCTTCCTGGCTCCGAAGGGGAAGATGTGTGCTGGAGAAGCTGTCATGCTGGAGTTCCTGACCTGTGCTCGATTCTTCTAATTATCGGAAAGCTCGGGACCTCGTTGCCACTGAGGGTGGCTGTGGTACTTTTCAGGGGAACCCTGGTTCTTATTCTGAGTGTGACTTGTTGGCTCCAGTGTAGATCCCTCAACCTACTGCACAGCTCCTGCACCCCGCTGGCATAGACTTTCTAGCTTCCACCACTGACCTTTGGCCTTCTCAGCACAGATCTGTAAAATAGATTGGCATGAGTCCTTATTGTGGGCTCTTAGACTTCCAGTCGCATTTGTGGGAGGCATTGTCATGGAGTCTGGGTCTTCAACTGGACTCATGCAGAACATTGCTGTGGGATCCAGGCCCTTGACTGAATATTCTGGGTCTTTAGTGTTGTGGACAGATTTCCTGCACTTTCTTGTGTTTAACTCTGGGTGACCATCATAAAACAGTATTATGAATTCCGTGTCCTGTATACAGTTATTCTCCCTATAACCCCTGAGTACAACAGGGACATTTGTGTTTTTTTCAAATTTATGTTAGATTTTTCTTCCTTTTAAGTTATTATCATTCTTTGAATATGTAAGTTGCATCGAATTGTCAAACCTACAGAAAGGATGCCCCTAAATATATGCTCCTAAATATCACTGATACCCTGTTGTCCACCCACTCACAGTTAGAACCTTTCTATTTAGTTACTGGTTCTTCTTCAAAAGCTTCTCTTTAGAAAAATAAAGTCACACCTATTATCTCCTTTTTCATACATTTAAAGCAGACTACTACTGTTAAATATCTTTTTGTTTTGTTTTGTTTTGTTTTACTTAAAATATAACTCAGAAATCATAAAGTGAATTTTTTTGTTCTTGACCAAATGCAGATGGTATAAGTCCTGTGGGGTAAATACCATTACTATTTCCATTTTGCAGATGAGGAAACTAAAAGACATACAAAGTGTGTAGCTTTCTGAATGGCACTCAGTGTGTAGTTAGGTAGGATATAGCTGTAAGTAGTCTGCTTTCTAAATCTGCCCTTTCAACTAGACTTGTCTAAAAGACAAGCACAAATAAACACGATTTTAACTTCTTCTGCACCAGTGTTAGCCATGCTAGTAGGTTTTTCTTCTTTTCTCTTTTCTTTTCCTTTTCTTTCTTTTCTTTTCCTCTCCTTTCCCTCTTCTCCTCTTCTATTTTCCTCCCCCTCACGTTTTCCTTCTTTCCAGTCTCACTTTTTTCTCTTTCATTTTCCTTTCTGTTCTTCTAGCATTGAATAATAAAAATTGAGTCTATATAATCTAGTTATCATTAAAAATTCAGAGCTATGGTTCAATTATTTTGTTTAATTATCATGAATGAAATGTGATAGGTAAATACAGTGAATTTTTAAGTTTAAAAAATGTTATAATAAAAAACGTACTACCATTAATCCCCCTCAAAATTTACTCCCTTGCTTAAAACACAAATATGCCATCATTCTTGCCACTTTCTGAAGAAGTTTTACTCCTTATTGAGTGGCTTTGGTAGCACTGATTTGTGCTTCCTCTACGTCCTGAACTGATTCAAAACATTCACCTTTCATGGACATTTTGATTGTGGAGAAAAGGCAGAGGTCACCTCGTGCCAGATCCAGTAAATAAAGTGGGTGAGGACACATCAGCATGCTTTCATGAGTCTACCTTTTTATGAATGACACTAGGCAACAGCATTTACCACATTTTTGACCACACCAAGGGAATCTTGAAAGAGGGCCCAGAACTCTTTCAGAAATTGGCATGAACAAGGGGATAAGTGTGTTATAAGTGAGGGGGAGTATTTTGAAGGGAACTAATGACAGCGTGTCTTTTACTAAAAGCTTTTAAAATATTAACCATATATTTTAATCTCCCCTTGGATATTAGACTTAAACTCATCGAATGTCAGAGTTACAAGGGACCTTGGAAATGATCTAATCTAATAAACTCTATTTTACAATTTAGGAGTGCTGAACACAGAAGGGAAATGTTTCATTTACAGCAAAAGATAAAGAGGGAGAATGACCCAAAAACTCTGGCCTCCCAAATACTCATCTGAAGGTTTTTTTTCTCTTTTTTTTTGTACTGAAGATCAAACTCACGACCTCATTCTTGCCAGGCAGGCACTTATGCCACTGAGTTAAATCCCCAGCCCTGAGGTTATTTTTTCACTACAAGTTTGGTGAAACAAGCAGAGACCTAAAGTCTGTAATAAAGCAGTGTGGGAAAAAAAAAAAAAAAAACAGACACCATTACTTTTTGTTGTAAGCCTTTAAATAATGAGGCCAGCAATCCAAAACACTTGCTCCAAATATACCCATTCTTAGTTCAACTTTATATGTTTGCCAACCTTCTGCAAAGTACAACAAAACTGACCTTATGTGGTATCTACTCATCACAAGAAGAGTTTGCATAAATCGAACTGTTAGAAAGTACAGCATAAAGCTGAATGGAGGTTGAACAGATATATTTCATAAATAGAGTCAAGTTAGGGATACATTCCCAAGAACATACCTCTGACTTTCTAACTTGTAATGATTTAGAAAGAAAACACCCTTCTTCACAACTGAGGAATGTGTGCATGACGGTGTCAATGGCTGCACTGATTGGTCTCTGTCCTAAGTACCTAAGAGGAAGTTTCCAGTCACTCAGTGTGCCAAGAGCAGGACATTAATAGTGTGGGGATAACAAAGGAGCAGCTGAAATCCTGTCTCACCTCACCACAGTGGCTCCTCCACAGGCCCTGGAGGATGACAGTCAAGAATTTGGTAACTGCTATAAGAGTGCACTTTATTCTTACCACTGAGTTAAAAACAAACACCAGGTCTTGTATTGTCGTGAGATGAAACCATACGCTGAGCTCTGGCTCTCTGACCCAGCAGGCGATGCTCCTTTGGAAGGCTTTCCTGCACTGCTGGAAGTCGAGGCTCCAAAACAGCTTTATTTGTTTACGTTTTTTCTATAGTAAATTGTCTTCCTTTTCCATGCATTTTTCGTCAAACCAAAACACAAAAACAATGGAGCAGGCAGGCTCACAGTGGTTGCTGTGTGAGTGTGCTTTTAGCTTATTTTTACAATAGGGTCTGTTGATTCTCTTTTTTCAGTATTTAAGGTGGTAAGACAGTGTTCTGGGAGTGAAGTCACTTGCCTGATACACAAGGTCTCAGATACCCTGATGAACTGTGGGACCTTCTCCAGGCCGGTGTTACTGAGTGTATGCTCTGTTTCTGTTCTTTCTCTTGCTTCTGGCCCTTTCCAAGCACTAATTAAAGTGGTTCCTAGTGGCCACTGGTTCAAGTCAGGAGCCTCTGTGTGTCTCCTTGGCTTCGTTTGTGATATTCACATAAGTGTAGCTATAGTTGCTGTTATCAGGATACGATCACCACAAGCAAGCCCAAGAAACAGTTCTTTATATTCATGACAGAATTGTCAAACTAAAAGAAGTCAAAGAAAGCAGCTAAGACAAGTCTTAACTGATTAACTACTTTTGTAATTAACCTTGAAACCATAATGTTAAGTGAAATAAATCAGACACTAAAACTTAAGTACTGCATGGTCTCTCTTATGTGAGAAATCCAAAAGAGAAAGAACAAAATGAAACATAGATAGTAAGAGTAGGGAGAAAGATCTTTCTCAAATGGAAAGGAGATCAAAACATGGGGGAGAGGGCAAGGGAGGAGAGAGGAAGAGATACAAAATATTAGGATGTGTTAGGTATATGTACCAACTCTCCACAAATATGTAAACATGCTAATGAAAACTGAAAAAAGTGAGATAAAATTTTAAAACATGCAGGCCATTGTAGGTTTGAGAAATTTCATAAGCCCAAATTCAGTGGAAGCTGCAAAAGTCAAAACAGGTAAGTCACATGCTCAGTAATTGAACAGGAGCCTTAAGCAATCACTTCATAAAACATCATAATACCAACAATAAAGTGTGTGTGCCTTTATGTGACACTAAAGGTTATTAGCATCACGGACTAATGAACAGCAGCCTTCGCCAATCAGTCCGTGATAATGTCGGCAAATAAAGTAAGAGCTGACTTCTATCTGATAGTAAAGGCAATGCATGATCAAAAAGGACCTTTGGAATTCTGAGTCTGAGAAAGCTCCTAAAATGAGAAAACTTAGTTTAGAGCAGAGAAATACTTTCTCAGGGTTCCAAAGAAAAATTTGGAACTTTTTTTCCAAATTAACGCACTAAAATATTTAGTCTCAATTAGCAAACAAAATTAGTTGAACTGTAGGTTTTGATGTTAGCAAAATCAATTCATTCCTTATTTATTGCAAATATCTTTGGAATCTTTAGGTGTGTGTGGGTGTTTGCATTACACGTAATATATGAAAATACTTTCATAGGTTGAAAACATTTAGAATAATACTCTTCTTTCATTTTAGACATTGCTTTATTATATATTCACCAAATGCTTTTATATATCTTTTACCTTGTATCAGGAATGAAGAATTGTGTAACCTGGTCAAGTTCAACAGTTAGAAAGTTTACTTCCAAGAAAATGTTGTGAAAATGTAATGCAAGAAAATTCCTTATTTCCTTCTCTTTACTTCACTGAATCTGCCCAACATGCACGTCTTCCTTGCTTTCTCACTGGATATTTTTATAAGTTTTTTTCTTCAAGTTTGCTAAATAAATAGGCAAGCATGCAAATAAGCAAAGAGACTCAGTTACGGAAAGAACTTAGTTGTGATGGAAAGAGAAGAGTGAAACAGAGGAGTTAATTTCAACTAATTATTTCAGGGAGTAACAAGTTCAAAGAATGGCTCATTCCCCTCTCTTTCTGACTCATAAGTTTTATGGAATCACTGGGTGCAGTAATGCATTGGCTTTTAATTCTAAAGACCTCAACTTTCCATCATCAAGGTAACTGAACCATAAAGAGTGCTGAACTCCTGCTTCAGATTTAGAGCACACGCGCACACACGTACACACACGAACACATACATGCACTCACAAGCACACACACACACACACACACATTTTAAATGTAGCATTAGGTCAACTTGGTCACTTCTGCTCGTGGAAACTCCACTCAGGCCACTTCAGTGTGGGATATTATCAAGGAATTGAGGTTTCTTGTCATAATAATGAGAATGGTAATAAAATTGCTGACTTATTGAGTATTTAGACATTGTGCTTTTCAGTTAAATGAATTAAATTGTTGGATTCTTACACTAATCATGCATAGAATATTATGGTGGCATTGACTAATGAGAAAATCAGAGCTCAAAGTGTTAAATGAACATCAGATCACAGAACTAGTAAATGCCATGGTTGTATTCAGTTCCCTTCACCACTAAGTTTCAATGTCTATGCCAAGGACCTCAGACACTACTTTGTCTCCATATATTGTATACTTCAAAGGAAGTGTCAAAGGAAGTGTCAGACAATGGACTTTACTTTAAAAATCACTGAATCGCCACTATTTGTACTCTGTTGGACATCCCCCTATTTTATCTTCCTCGCTGTCACTCATTGCTCCCCAAAATTTGCGAATCAGAATGAAAATACACATTGCCATGTTCCTCAATTTATATCTGATTCATTGTGTAGCTTGACCTCATTTCAGCTGCATTTTAAAGGCAATAACAAAAAAATCAAGTTTGCAGTTAGAAAAACTGTAAAATCTTTTCTTCCATGAAGCATTTTGTGTTCCACACCCTGGTTTGTCTAAACTACTTGTCCTTCTGAGCCCATAGTAGGATAAAGCAAAAGAAGGATGTCATTATTATAAAATAACTGCTCCCCTGGTGATTTGAGACACTTGGGGATCTGTTATTCCTTCAGCTCTGCCAAGAGATGATTATATTTCTCCAACGGTGGTGGAAATATACTGAGAGAACTCACGCAACCCTTTCCAAACTGGAACCACGTCCTAACGGAGGAGGTTAATCTACATGGCTTTCCAGCTAATCACCCTGGCATCTGCCTGCTTGCCTGGCACCTGGCACTTTGTGTGGAATAGGTGAAACTGTGAAATTATAGTAGCTCACTTGAGACAGAAATGTCTACAGAGCACGGATTGTAGAACTTGCAGAGAGAGAGAGACAGTCATTTAAAAATAAAATCAAAACATGCCCTTTGCTTTATTCACTTAGTGCTGATTTGAACAGGCAACAGGAAAACAACACAGAATGGTATCCAATACACTTGGTAAGGCTGATTGCCAGTTGGAATTAAAAGAATGCTCTCTGATATCCTGTTATTCACAGCACCTTCACATGGGTAACAATTACCAAGAATAAATCTTACCTGGCATTTGGTTGGTGTGATCACATTCAAATTAACTATTATCTTTCATGTCTATTCCATTTTTGTCCAAGGCTCAATACAATAATGCCTGATCTTTTTTAATATACGCGGGGTGATGTATTATGTGTATTCTCAAGTAAGCTCATTGTATCTCACACGCATAATTGCTGCAAAGATACTGATGTGTGACAGTTGTTTTTCAGAAACTATTCTTTGAGAAAGTAGGCAGAGTGACTTTACCCAGAGGCCCGAATCTGCAGATTCAGAATTTAACCTGATGATTCATTTTCATATTCAGAAACCTATGCTTACTCCAGGAGACAGTTGGAAAACTCATCTTTAAAGAGTACAGTTTAATCTGACAATCACTAGGTGGAATACACACAGAATCAGTAAGAACTTATAAATTTTATATTTAATGCTATTCATTACTTTGATTTAGGGAAGACAAAAGAAATAACAAGTCAGAGGACCAATAATGTTCCTCCAAAACCAACAGGGATCAGAGCTTTCATCTACACAGCGATTAAAAGGTTGCACATTGTCTCAAATGTAGCTTCATTCATTACAAAGTGGCAGGATTGATTACTAAAACAGTGTCAAAACTATGTCTATTTCATACAATCAATTTTACATGATAAAAATAATGCTCATAAATTTGCAAGCTGCTTCCTAATAATGGCAAGAATCCCAGGTCCTCATGGCTAGGTATCAATGCCATCTGCGTGATCGTGGCCAAGTGTCTGAAACACTGAACACATAATTTCTTATTTACCACCATGCTGGAGAGGTCATTGTCAATTTTGTATATAATTAAAGAGGGAGGATTGTTTGCAAGCTAATCTTCTTGGCAGATGGACAGAAAGCATGCCACAATCTTTATGAGCAATGTGGGAGAGTAGGTGGGGAAAGGAGAGAGCAAAGTGGGTCAGAGAGGGTATTGGTTTTACAGTGTTCTGGGATGGAGTCGCTGGATACAGAATTAAAAGCATCTGGCCCGTATAGTTGACAGAATTGGAGACAAAAACACTGGAATAAAGGGAGGAATTTCCTTACGTATGCCTGGCTCTATGCTTTTAGACTGCCTTTGTGCTGTTTTTTGAATTTTCCTTATCTGCAACCTCAAAGAAGCCTGCATGTTGAGTCACAACTCTTCATGAAGAAAGACATTAAGAATTTTTTCCTTTTTGAGGATGACATTCTCCCTGCCACCCTGACCCTGGCCTTGAGTCTCTACAGGAAGGGACAGGGGCTTATGGAATAAAGGCACTGAAATGAAGAGATGTGAACCTCAATCACACTTCCTGACACAGGCTTTTGGGATGATGCCACTTTGATACCTACTGGGCAGAGTGCCTGTCTCAATATCCAGACCGTGTCACTGATGCTTATAATCCACAAGGAGGGAGAGAATGTCAAGATCAACACCCAAAACAACTTCCAAATAAAGATGCTTATAGTTTGAGAGCAAACCTTAAGAAAATCCAGAATGCTCAGAGCCATCACTAATTGTCCCTATTTTTCATCTGGAGAGCTTGGCAGGCCTGTGATATTATAGCAAAAGTCTCTCCACTAGGACCTTGCCAATTTCAGCTTTAATTCCATCAGTAAACAACTTTGACTGTGTTGGGAAAATTCCATTAATCATTCATGTTCTGCAAAGAATGATACACAAAGGAGCTGTCAACACCAGGGAGCAACTTTCCATTTGTTTGGTAATTAAGAACTCCAAGCCATCCAATGGTGCCGAGATGCAAATTTTGTGCCTGGTTGGAGCCCCTAGAATGAGCTGAGAAGAATTTACTTGCACTTAAACTACTAATATCAGACGTTGGATGAATCTTTCCTGCTCCACTCAGGTGAACAGCAAGCACACTGCTTGCAGCGAAATGGTACGCTTTGAAAATCCCTTGTACTTCTTTCAAAAAGATACCAACTCTTTAGGATATATACTTTTTAAACCTGTTTCTGAAATATGTTTAGATGATACAAATGCATCAAGGCACATTTTTCCTGAACCAAACTTTTACATCACCCAACCTTAATTAATTGCACTTGGATTAAATATTTAATGGGATTGTATTTTCTTCTGCAGGCGCCTTATAAATTACCAGAGTAGAGACTCAGAAAACTTGCATTACTCTAGATCTCACATGCTGCAAATAACAGGTATTTTTTCTTTAAATCCAAGTTGTCCATTACTGCACCTACTCTGAAATCTCTGAGGGCAATTTAATACTTTGAATTTAGCAGGAATTAAGCCTGAGCAGGAGGAGAAGCTGAGAAACAATGCAGTGCCCTACCAGAAATGATGAGCGGGCCCATACTCTTTCCCTTGTGCCATAAGAAAAGTTTAACCACCTAGGAATCTAGTTGCATTAAAAAATTCTGAGAGTCCCTGTTAGCATTTTCTCCCTTTCACTATCTTATTCTTATCGAAATGTCCAATGGAAATGTATGTCCTACAGGAAGTCACTCAGTCAGTGTCCACCCAGGTATGACTGCGTTCATGCAGCAAAAGAGGACATCTTCAGGGATGCTCTCAGCACTACCCTGCCTATCCCCTTGGCTACTTACTCTTTCAGAAGCTTCTGCTTCAGCTGAGAGCCTGTTCAGGAAAATTTCCAGGGCTTATTTTGGCAAATATTTTTCAACTTTAACCTTCTCTATAATTAGATCTTGAGTGAGGCATTTGTTTGCAGAGGAATGTATAGTGCAAGGTATATTTTAATTGGTGCTTAGCGGGAGGCATTTTCTATAAAAACCTGAAAGCATAGGGAAATAATAGGCCTTGTATATCTGCTCTTGCTCAGATACATCTTCTAGATACTTTGCAAATGATATGGATTTAAATTATAAAATATATCCTAAAAGAATCATGTCAGAAAAAAACTTTTCTCTCAGTGGTCTCTTCTGTAGTTAGAGACATTTGTTATATATGATAGTTATCAATTACACCAAAACAAATTTAATCTAAATATACAACCAGAGACAGTAATATTGCCCGGTGCTCTCGTCTCTCTTTCACACAAAAGGTATTTATGTGAAGGCACAGTATTTCATTATGCAGTTTAAATAGTTTAAAAGTATTTTTTTCTGTCTTAATAAACACAGGAGCAATGTTAACTATGAACGTTTAAATTTCCATTTTGCCTTTAGAGATTTAAAAAAAAAGGTCGCATGAATAACAAATTGTTACAGTGATGTGTCTCCAATACCACATTTATGATTTCTTTTCAGAATAAAATAAAACAGCTCCGTGGTGTTTTAGCTCCAGGGGTAATTTTCCGTGTTCAACACACTGAAATTGATGATTTGTGTATTTGTGCATTTTGGGGGCTGTGCAAAATAGTTGGAGACGGGAACACTATTGAATGAAAACATCATGACTCCATCACACCCCTCCCAATTTCTACAGTGATCTAAGTGAGAGAAGAACAGGATGCAAGAGGATGAGGATGAAGAGGCCTTACGCCTCCACCAGTGCCTACCCTCAGGGACTCTCTGCTGCCCCAAACAGCATCATTTGTTTTTTTATTCCACTTCAGCCTCCTGTACCATTGCCGCAAATATATCAGACTTCCTACCTTTTCAGCTCCTTCTTCCTTCACTCTCCATATTCCACCCAATTTTAACTTCACAGGGCCTTGCGGTAATTGATTCCTGCATTTCTTCCATGAAGATTTCTCCAGCATCTTTTCCTTCTGTGCCTAATTTAAAACCCTGTGATAACATCCCTGACAACATCAAACCAATTCATAACCCAGCACCTCATGCCTCCACTCTTTGTATCAGCTAGGACCTACTTGATGGGACCAGGGTAGTTGCACAAATTCCCATGCCTAGGAAGTGACATTCTCATTTGGGAATTTTTGCTCCCCTGTCAATATATTGAAATTCTTTAAAACTTTATCTTTTCACTTATAATTTATAAGTGAAGTCTGATGGATCACTGAAGCATGTGTCAGGGGCACTGTTCGCACATAGACCTACGTGGCTTCATCTTCCTGCCACCCTGAGATGGACTGTTATTTCTCTGTCCCTGCCTTCCTATTCAGTAACCGTTGCCTCCCTGAAGAGTTCTAGAAAAGGGAAGGGCAAGGATGGAATTTGACATCTGGAACCCAAGTCATGAGGTAAGTCTTTGGGGACCTGGTAATGGCTCTTCTTATTCTATGAGTAAAGGACATCGCGATTTAAGAGAAAGACTGGAAAACATTAAAAGATATTTCCCTACTTTTTTGAACAAGAGCCCCTGCAATTTCTTTTCTTTTTTTTTTTTTTTTTTTTTTTTTTTTTTTTTTTTTTTTTTTTTTTTTTTTTTTTTTTTTTTTTTTTTTTTTTTTTTTTTTTTTTTTGAATCTTGCAAACTGGTTAGCCCAGCCTGGCTCCATATTATAGCAGGAGGTCAGTGTGGTTTAATTTCACCCCTAGAAGTGTGTCCTTGGATGTTGACACTGCTGTAGCCTTCCACTTCAGCAAGTCCTCATGAAATCAAATCCTCACCAAATATTTAAAAATGGTACTGCCTTCTTCAACGTATTCTTTCTCAACTGTGCATCCTAATTCATGAATAATATGAATTTGGCTTCACTGCAGTGACCAGGTAGTCTCCACAGCACAGTTTCTCATTCTGCACTCTTTTTCCTGCTTCCCTTTCTTCTATAAATCACCAACCCCACCCTATATTCCACAGGTGGATTTCTCCAGCTTTTGCATTCACTTTCCTGCGTTTCCATGTCTATCTTTTCTTACTACCTATTTGCCCTTCAGCTGCTACCCTCTGGTTTCTGAGCCTACCCACTTGACAGCATATACTACTGAGTTCTCTTTGGAAAAACTGAAGGTCGCACTTCATTTTTGTCTTTTCTCTATTCTCTATCCTGCCTTGGTTGTTATTATCAGATGAAATGTGCTCCACTCTGCAAGCAAAAGATATGCTGAAGTCCTCACCCTCAGGATCCTGTGAATGGGTTTGGATAGGAGTTTACAGAAGTAATCAAGCCAAGAGGAGGTCATAACGGATTCCAGTAGACCTTAATCCAGTGATTGGTGTCTTCTTTAGAAAAGGGGTATTTGTATGCAGACATTCAAGGGAAAAGACTGGGTAAAGACAGAAGCAGAGAATGGAGTGATATACCAACAAGCCAAGGAAAGACAAAGATTGCTAGCAACCAAAAGAAACCAAGGAAAGACAGAGGAATATTTCTGCCCAAGAAACTCTACAGAGGTCTTTGCCATGCATATATCTTGATTTCAAATATTTGTCCCCTGGAATAGTGAAAGAACAGAACAGAATAGATTGCTTCCTTTGCATCAGTTAGTGGTACTAACTTATAAAATTAGCGGTACTTCATCACAGTAGCCTTAAAACCATAATCACGCACCTTTGATCTACTTAGCTACTATGTATTCTGCAATTTTCTTTAGCCTCTCACTATTCTCCATTTTCAGACTCCTTCCTTATTTACCCCTTGGAAGCACACTTTCCTCAAGTTTCTTTCGTTGACCACCACTGTTCGCTCTCTCTTCAATTTCTTCTCCTCCTACAATCTCTTCTGTGCCTATCCAAACCCACAACAACCTCCTTTTCTCACCATAGACTTCTTTACTTTCCAAGATCTCCTATCCTAAAGATTCCTCATATTCTGACTCTGCCAAGAGCTCCTCCCCTGAGCTTCCTGGCATCTTGAGCCCAGAGCTCCAAGTACTTACCCTTTTGACATGATAGCTTTTCTATGTGTCTGCCTCTTTCCCTGAACAGTTCATGTGACGAGAAGACTTCTACTGTGGTTCCCAGATTTGTCCAAATCCATGTGCATACCTTGCTCTGTGTCTTCCCTTCAAATGTGGATGAAACTTTGCATTTGATAAGATATCACTACTCTTACTATGCTGCCTTACAAGACAAAAAATGATATGGCAAGTAGAGTCAAGTTCAAGAATCAGTTGTCTTTGAGGTCATCGTTGGGGAGACAATCTGTTCTTCTGACCTAATCACAGAGTCCTGAAAATAGTCCTTTCTGAAGTGAAAGAGTATGTCTGGGACTGGAGGAAATTCTTTTCTGCTTCTAGGTTTGCAAAAGGAAGCATTGGCAAAGCAAAGACTGGCGAAGACATGGTAGGAGTTGAGAGTAGTTTGTAGCAGCCAAGAAACAGGTCCTTGATCTTATAGTCACAAGGGCCTGCATGCTGCCAACCCTAGTGAGCATAGTAGAGAATCCTGAGCCCAGGATAGGAACCACAGCCCCAGGCAACAGCATGGCATCTGTGCAAAGGATTCAGCCTGTACCTGAACTTAATAGCAACTCAGATGTGAAGCAGTACATTTGTGCCATGTTGACTTACTACATTTGTGCTGATTCATTACACCATAGGAAATTAATGGAGATGGGCAGTCTTTCTGGTCACAAATGAACTTTTTCTCGTTTTTGCACCCCACGGCTTCCAGTTCATGACAAGTGTTCTGCAGTTACTTGCTAGTATATTCCTTAAATCTTTAATTTATTCAAGAATGATAATAATGACCTATCAATGTAGAATGAGTTATACATAGAAATGTGACTATTATGCTGTTTTTTTTTAACTTCTCCAGAGACCACTCTTCTCACACACTTTGTACTCCACAGCCCTCCCCTATACCCAGATGACATTTCTTCTCTTCATGCCCCTACACCTTTCAGGGTGAAGTTGGAGCTCTCTTCTCAGAAAAACAAATTTGGTGTCCAGAGGCCAACATCTCAGGAAATTGTTATTCATAAAGTGCTTTGAAATCTTTAGCACAACAGAACGCACAGAGTAAAGTGTCTACTGATGGGCACATATTGGAAACATACGCTGTGATATAAAGCCAATATCTCTGACCCACAAATACTGCAGGAGGCAGCATTTAATTTCCTGGTGGAGAGGCTTTCCATTATTTGCTTTCGCAAACTCCCAGTTCCATGGAAGGAACAAAACTTACCGAGACAAGCAAAATGCAGAGCTAAAAGTTAGGGCACAAAATTTAGAGAACTAAAGTCAATATTCTGGACCATTTTAAATCTCAGGGTAGACACATGTGCAAACTTTGGAACAGTGGTGGATGGTGGCTACAAATCAGTGATTCTAATTGTTATAAAAATGTGCTAAGCCCATAGTAGTTTCCCCAGAGAAAATCTGTTCAACTTTTGGTTTGTTGCAAAGATTTAAAAATCTTAGTAAAATACATATAACATAAATTTTGTCATTTGAACTGTTTTTAAGAATAGTTCTCTGGTGCAAAGTATGTTCACATTGTTAAGCTATAATTTCTAGAACTCTTTTGCCTTGAAAAATTAGAATTCTATCTCATTAACACTAACACTTTGCTTTTCTCTGCCTGTAGTCAGTGGCAACCACAACTTGACTATTTATTTCTACCAACTGGTCCAGAGTAGGTATCTGATATGAGTAGAATCATAGTAATTGTCCTTTTTGTGACTGACTTAGTTCATTTACCGTAATGATTTAAAGCTTCATCCATTAGGTAGTATGCATCAAAATGTCCTTCCTTTTTTAAGACTGAATATTTTTTCTTTACAAATATGCATGTCTTAGTTACTTCTCACTCGTTGCTGAGACAGAATACCTGATGCCCAAAATTAGGGAAGGAAAGGTTTATTTCTTACAGTTCTCAGGAGTTCCAGTCCATACTTAGTTGGCTCCAAGGCAGCATAGAGTGACAGGGCAGCCATGCATGGTAGCCACCAAACAGCAAGGCATGCCTGCATAAAAGAAAGAAAGCAAGAGAGAGAGGGAAGACCCTCCTTCCTTTTGTCCTTACACTGTAAGTCAGCTCCACCCCTGGGCAGGTGCAGCACTCACACCACCAATCCCAGTGCTAGACAACACACCAATCACAAACACCAGACTCAGCCCCTTCCAAATTATGAGTCCTTGGCGGGGACACAGGATCAACAATACAATGTGCGTAGGACATTTTGTTTATCTCTTCATCTATTGATGGACATGTGGGCTATTTCCACCTTT
>RJWM01014454.1:0-39557 GCA_004363535.1 Dasyprocta punctata
CTATAAAACATGGATAAAACAAATGAAGAAGACACATAATATTGTAGAACTACACCTTATGCTCATGGATTGGGTTATCAGTTTTGCTAAAATATTCACACAATTGATAATGCTTTACAGATTTAATGCAATCCATGTCAAAATACCAGTGACATTCTTTGGAGAATTAATACAAATTCTAAAATTTTTATGGAAAATAATTTCAAGTCTTCAAAATCACGTTAATCAAAAATAACAAATAAGAGATATTAAACTACCTGATTTCAAAACATATTGCAAAGATGTAATCAAACTGACAGTATCGTGATAAAACTAGACACATGGACAAATGAAACAGAATAGAGAAACATAAACTCATGCATATACCACACATTGATTTTTACACATTGAATGAAAAAGAATTTTTGCAATGAATAGAGAAAAATCAGAATAATCCACGCATAGAATGAAGAAACCAGGCCCCTGGATTTTGCCAGTTTAAAAGTTAACTCAAATTAGGTTAAATATTTATTTAATGTAAGAACTGAGACTGAAACTACTAGGATACGACACCAAGAAATTATTCAAATAAATTTCATATTCATTTGACTATGAAAGAATTTTTCAACAAAATTTCCAAAATAAAGGAAATAGAAACAAACACAGTCAAATGGAAATGCAACCATTTAAAAAACATCTCTATATCAAAGGAAACTGTCAAGATATTGTAGAGCCAACTCATACAATGAGAGAAAATATTTGCAAGCCATACACTAACAATGGGTAAAAATAAAGAAACTAAGAATTTCTGAAACATAAATAACAAAAACCAGTCAAGGACATTAAACTTAGAGAGATTTCTGAGAAGATGGCATGCAGATGAGAAAGAAATACATGAAAAACTTCTCAGCACCACTATTCATCAGGGAAAGATAAATCAAATCCGCAATGAGGCATCACCTCTATCACTCAGCTTTTTCTTTGCTGAACACAACACCTGACACCCACAATTTAAAGGAGAAGAGATTTAATCTAGTTCACAGTTAAGGTGATTTAGTCCATGGTTAGCTAGCTGTAAGGCAGAAGCATCATGGTAGAAGAGCGTAGTTGAACAAAGCTGCTTGTAACATGAGGACCTGGATGTGAAGCAGGGAATAGTGCTAGAGAGAATATGGGAGGACCACACATCAAACTCAAAGCAAGGGCTCTCTTATGGTTGATATCTTATGTCAACTTGAGAAGTTTAGAAGTTTAACTAATAGACTCAGCAGGGAGCCAGGGTTCTTATTTTGTAAACACCTTCATCCTGTGCAAGATTAGGGCAAGGAGATTTTGTGATTGCTGCACTGGCTCTGGCTGGGGAGGTGGCCTCTGTACAATATAAGGCGGGAAAAGAGGCTTGCTCTTCCCTCCCTTTTGCTCTGGTTGCTTTTGCTGGCTGCTGCCTTGAAGTGTCTGCCCAGAGCCATGCCACCCTATCTTGGAGCCTGCTGATTATAGACTAAAACTTCTACTAACTGTAAGCTAAATAAACCTTTCCTTCCTTCGTTTTGAGTATCAGGTATTTTGTCCCGGCAATGAGAGAAAAGTCACCAAGACAGGCTGCATAAACATCCAGACATGTTTAGAAGCTTATTCCAAAAGTCCCCTGGGTGGATCCTAAAGCAAACCCAGTCAACAGTATCAAATTTAGTTAGCACATCATGTCACCCCAAAGAATAACTATAAGTACAAAAACTGAAGATATGGGACCAGGGAACATGTGATGTAAGAAGACCAGGATCCAGTCATATACTATATACAGTATATACAGAGTCCATCAAATTCAAATATATTATATTATAGTATATATTATATATTATATTTTACATATACACATATACATCAGGGAAAGAAAATCTTGTATAAATATTTTAATACTAAATTCATTTAGACATTAAGAGATTAATTCAAGTTATCTTTGGTTTCCATAATTACAGGAGGGGCTCCCAGTGGTGACTGTTACCTCCTAGACACTTAGTACAGCAAAGTGGTGCTTCAATTACCTTGGCTCCTGAAACTGACCCACACATGCTTTCAGTTTCTTTTCCAAGGGCTGCTAAATCATAGGTGTTTTGGGGTATATAGCATCCTCTGGGGTCTCCCATATGAGGGTAATGCCATCTGTTGAAAAAAAATCATCTTTTTCTTTTCCTAAAATGTGCATACATTTTTGGCAGGTTCTGTATATATATCTCAAATACCAGAGAGGACAGAGGATATGAGAAAAAGGATCTTCTGGTACAGTGATAATGGGAAGTTAAGTTACAACTTGCATTTTGAAAAACTATATGGAGGTTTTCCAAAAATCTAAAAAACAGCACTTCCATATTATCTAGCAATTCTGTCATTGTGTATACATTCATAAAAAATGACATAAGTATATTGAAATATCTGCTTTCCAACATTCTTTGTGGTAGCAATACTCATAATAACTGAGATATAGAATCAAAATTAATGTTTATCAGTGGATGAAAGGACGCATACACATTTATACACATTCACTCGTAGTAAAATACTATTGGCCATGAGAAATGGAATCTTATTGTTTGAAACAACATGAATGAACCTGGATGACATTATGCTAAAATAAGCCAGGCAAACAAATACATATGACATATTCTTATTTCTTTCCAACTTGACAATTTTTAACTCATAAAATTAGAAAGTAGAATGGTAGTTATTAAGATATGTACTGATACTGAGGGCATAGGAAAAATGTTAGTCAAATAATACAAAATTTTAGTTAGGAGGCATTAATGGAACAAATTTGTTATACATGTTGTTTGTAACTAATAACAATATACTGTAATTTTTTCTTTTTCTTTCTTTTCTTTTTTTGTGTGTCACCAGGGATTGAACTCACAACCTCGCACCTGTCAGACAGGCACTTAAGTCACTGAGCCAAACTCCTGGCCCTGGTTTTTTGAGGCAGGGTTGCACTATGTAGCTCAGGCCAGCCTTGTGCTCGCGTTGCAATATACTGTATTTTAAAATCTGGTAGAGTTTCAATTGTTCTCATAGAAAAATTTACACCTATGTAAGGTAATGTATGATATTTAGCTTGATTTTGCATTACACGAAGTTAGTGTATCTCAATGCATAATGCTGTAAATGATAAATACATATCCACATCATTTTATTTGTGAATTGAAAAAGTCAAATAAAGGTTTTCTAAAATATATGCCTTTAAGTAGTTTAATTTCTTAAACTTTCCCTGACATACTTTATTACTTCAATGAAATAAGTAACGATATTTTAAAAGGAAAATAATGTAAGCTTTTATTTGTAATCTAAAAATATTATCTGTAATGTGTAGATACCATTGTAGAGTTAATATTTAAATTTCTGTCCTGTACTCTTTGTTCAGCTCTTTCAACATTGTTTTGCTTTTCTCATAATTACATTGATCATTTTCTATGATAGTTCTCCCATTTTTTGTGTCATATTTCCTATCAATTTGCCAACATTCCTTCTTTCCTCTTTAATTGCTTCCTATAGTCCAGCTGTCTGGTGCTAGCCCTGCTCTCCATCAGTGCTTCTTGAGTCTGCTTTGGAGAGTTGAGAGTCTTTGGGAGCATTCTGTTACCTTGTTATTTTATGTTTCTATTTCCTTGTGCTGAGATCTGAGATTAAATACAGTGAAGGAAATTTGTTGTTGGTATGAGTACCTCTTTGGTTAGGTTCTATATTCCAGTAGTATGTTCTTGATTTTGTATTTCAGGAGGTGCTGTTTATTCCCTGAAGCTATTCAATTTGTTTTCGATCCTATCATTATGTTTTAGAGAGTTTCTACTGGATACGATAGTGTCAACAGAACCAATGATAAATCAATTATGAACATTAAATCTTGTTTTGACAATTAATGCTTTTTTTCAGTATCTCTTACACACACTATATTTTCTAAGGGACATAGGAGATGGGATAATATGGAGATGAAGGGGAAGGGAAGTGTTAATGGTAAGAGAGAAACTGAAGAGAAATGCTAATAGGTTAGAAGAAAACAAGCAGGAATTTGAGCTTTGTAGGGCCTGTTTTGTAGCTGAGATAGATCATATAGAGGGGATCTGGAAAAAATATTTGTATAGACAAAAGGATGCATGCAGATGGGTGGGAATGTATTTAGAGATTGAGGGAGGTTGTAAGATTGTTGGTGCCTGATAATGTATTTGTGGTAAATTTTATTTAGTTCCACTACACCTGATTCTGTTAAGGGTTAACCTCACATGCCCTTATATAGTACTTTTAAATTTATCGCACTGGTTGTCTTATTTTCTAATGCACTTACATGTTCCCCTTTTATATTTTTGGTATTGTTACCTGGATAGGGGAGGGAGTACTCTGGGTGGTAAGATAATGAATAGTAAATGTGGGCTTAGAAAATCAAATGATCAGAGAGAGGACACATTAAAAGAGGGCACAGTTGAAAGGAAAACTCTTGAAACTTAAAGTAGGGTAATCAATCAAGGTCAATGATGAACAAAAAGAAAGAAGAGGAAGAATAATGAAAACAGAGAAGAAAAAGAAAGTAGAAAAAAATGTATATATGTACTGACCAGGATGGTTCAAATCCAAAAATGTAGAAAGTTACAATAATCCCAATTACATAAATAACAGGAGAACTAAAAATGAAATCCTTCACACAGATATTATCGTATTAATCAGAGTTCCTACACACCTTCCTCTACACTATTATTACTGTCTGGTTTTGATTAGCTATGCAATTTCCCTCTGTTGATCAGACAATTTTCTATCAGATAACTTGAGGACTGTTCTTCCATCCCAATTCATACACTAGTTTGTAGTTCTGGGCATTCCTTTCCGCAAACCATTTGAATCTGATCGTCTTGATAGAATTGGAGGGCAGAAATGGTGGACCTCTCCGTATCTGAACTCCATGCATTTTCCTTGCCTACTATAAGGCTTCAAATTCACTGTCCATGGTCCCCATAGAGGTCTATCTGTTTCAACTCTACCCAAGGTCAGAGCAGAAAAGCACTCTTTTTCTAGCCTGAATTGCCAGGTTGCCTAGCCACCGGGGAGTCACCACATTGCTCTCTAACTTTGCTCCTGTGAGTTTCTCAGAACTGGTTTTCCCTTTCTTCTGCCTTTCTCAATGAGGGTTTGCTGGGAAGGCCCCCTCCACCCAGCATGGGAGCCTGTAAATAATTGTGGAAAGAGTAATAAGTTTACCATGTATGGCACTCTAAATTTATGTTAGGTAGTTTATTACTTTTGCTGTTATTATTTCCTGTGTTGAGGAAGCCTGTTTTCCTGTTGTTCTGCCACCTTCTGACCCTGGAGACAGTATATTTGTTGATGATAAATAAATTTTAACACACTTTGGTTTTGATTTCTTTGAGTTCCTGTGTTGAAATTTTCTAATTTGGCAACACCCAGTGGAGAGCATAGCATGATTATGGGTTTATTGAATCTGCCATGTCTCTGAAGACTCAACATGCTCTCTCTCCCAGGCTGATCTTTTATTAAGAGGGTGTGTACACACTGTCTAGAGTGAGGGTTGGGGTGCCATGATTCACCCTCAAAACACTGAATTTTATTCCTGCTGTTTTATCTTGTCCTTTATGAGAGGTTGTCTACTTGTCTTTTACTGTGTCTGAGAGAAAAAGTTTTCAATTTTCCCAATTGATTATGATTTTAACTACGAAATTTTCATATATGATCTTCATAGTATTGTATAAAGTTTCTTAAACACTGATTTTTCTAAATTTTACTAATGATCTTTGGATGTTTGAGCTGCTGTAATAAAATAACATACATGGAGTGACATAAACACATCGATTTATTTTTCTTATGAAGACTGGAATACTTAAGGACAACCTATGACATATGTAACATGTCATAGGGAGGACTTATTTCCTGGATCATAGACAATTATCTTTCCACAGCATATTCACATGAGAAAAGAAGAAAAGGAGTTCTCTAAGGTTCATTTCATAAAGGAAATGTTCCATTCATGGAGTCTCTGGCCTCTTCTCTTATTTCTCAAGGGTCTCCTTGAAAACACCATCATGCTGGGAATTAAGTTTAAACATCTCAGTTTTTAGGAACCCAAATATTATGTCTATAACAAGAATGAATGCTAATTTTCTTATGTACTTTTTTAATCTTTTGATTAGGATTTTGTATATTTTAGTCCATCAGTATCATAAAAGTTAGTGATAGCTTGTGTGTGTTGAACAATCCACCTCAAAAGCAAATTCCACTTGCTCATATTATACAATACTTTTTATATATTGCTGGATTTAGTTTGCTAGTATTTTATACAAACAGTTACATCTATGATTACTAGGAATATTGCCTTTAACTTCCTTTGGGGAGGTCTTTGTTAGCTTCAGGATCACAATGATGATGAAAATTATTTTGGAAGTTTTATTTTCTCTGGAAGAATTCAAGAAACATTGGCATTAATACTTTCTTTGGCAAGATTAAAATTTTCTTTGAATGGTTGGACTTTATTAGTATATGCTTGCAAAGCATTATATTTACATTTTTTGATGAATTGTTACTGATAAATAATTTGATCACAGACTTATCTCATTATGTTCAGCAATCAAGTTAAGCTTTCATTATTTTCTCTTTTACTTTTTGTTAGTTGTATAATTTTATCCTATCCTATCCCTTCCTATCCTATCCTATCTTATCCTCTAGTTCTTTTGCAATATTCAATTTATTTGACATTTTCTTTGATAATTCCTTTTAGTTTTTAGTTATTCATTGTAGTATAAGCTCTTTTGTATATGAGTTTATTTCAGTGTTTTCTTTTTTCTGAGTTATTATAGCCACTGTATTTTATTTTACTTAAATTTGATTAAAAACATACTGTATTTTACTTAACTTTTATTAAAAATTTTAGGATTGGTGATATTTCTTCATATTTTATTTTATTTATTTAATTTATTTCTGCTACTGTCATTATATTTCTTTCCTTAGCATAATAGTAGGATTTGGGTTTTCTTCTTTTTTATACATTCTTGAAAATAGATTAAGCTTTTCTTTTAAAAATAAATGTTTATTATTGTAAGCTTTCCTCTTAGTGTTGCTTGTATTGCCTTCAACAGAATTTTTAATTTTTGACTGTACTGGATGCTAGAACATTCGACTTTGATCACAAAATTCCCACAGTTATTTTTGTCTAAGTGTGACAAATCTTTAACTAACGTGATTTAAACTTTTCTCTATATCATTGTTCCTGAGATCAAATTAAATTGATTCATACTTACATATTTTACAATTAACAATGAAGGGCATTATGAGTAATTGATAATGTTAAGACAGAGCTTTAGAATTCCAATTAGCATCATACAGACTCTTTTACATTTTTAATTAACCTTTTGTGGTTGAGTTATAGGAAAAAAGTCAGTTAAGTAGTTTCTGACTTTTGATAATTATTTATGCCTCAAAAACTTTATTATTGGCATGCAAAAAATAATTTTATTTTAAAGAGAAAAAATAAAAATAATAAAACAGGTTAGTAGGAGAGCTATAATAATTAATATATTGCATATTGTTGTCTTCATAGTAGTTACTCAGAGTACAAGATTTAGGCATGATTTCTTGTCCAAACAAAATTAGGACAAACCTTTCTTTTCAATGAACTAAGAGAAACTAACTGTATAACTATCTTAACTATCTTGTACATAAATATATTTTTTTCCTTTTCCCTTTCTTCCTTTCCCCTTTCTCCCATCATAGTTTGTCTTTTCTTTTGAACACTTTCTTGCCAATTCACAATATCTATTGTACATTTTGAATTTTATTTACTTGTTCATTTATAACAGACGTTCATGGAGCTATGAGGAAAAAGGAACCCTTCTCCGCTGTTGGTGGGAGTGTAGACTGGTGCCATTACTGTGAAAATCAGTGTGAAGATTCCTTAAAAACCTTGGATTAAAGGTTCCATTCTACTCAGCTATTCCTCTTCTGGGTATCTTCCCATAAATGAAATAAATCAGACCCATATGCATAAAATCACATTGTCTCAAAAATAATAATTGTTATATATTCAATTTGTGTTTTGCAAAGTTGCTGAATTTATTTAGTGTTAAAATAGTCATTTAGTGAAATACAGATTTCTAAAATAAACTCATAACATTGTCAGGTGGGAATATTTGGATTCTTCCTATTTATTTCTCTTTTGTTTATTTTGGCTAAAACCACTAATACTATATTAAAATTAGAAAATGTGTCCATTCTTTCCAATTTTTTTCACTGTGTGTTTTGGTTGTAGGTTTTTCATATAAGAACTTCATTACATTTAATTTTCCTTTTATATATACTTTGTCACACATTTTTATTATTTATGGATGTTGAATTTTATCAAAATTTTTGTGTAAAATTATACATATAATGTGTAATTCATTTTTTGAAGTGATACATTATATTTATGAATCTACATGTGTTGCTTTTTCCTTGCATTACTGTACTAAATAGCATTTAATCATGAATTATCTCTTTGATATGCTGTTGGATTTTAATTGCTTGTGTTTTGTTGCCCATTAATGGATAAAGTAATGTGACATATACATACATATTATAAATATATATGCACATATATGTTAAGCAATGTGACATATACATACATATCTTATTATTTATAATAAGTAGATGGAAATACATGATGATGTATTAATTGAAATTAATTACAGTCAAAAAAAGGTCTCTATATATGTAAAAGCTAAAATATGCTGATCTGAAAGTGGAATACTGATGATTTGAGGAGAGCTTGGGGGCTTGGGGAATGACTTAATGAGGGAGAGGAAAGGGAAAACAGATAACAAGTATGAGAGACAGTAGAAATGAATCCTATTATTCTGTAGAAGAGTATGGTAACTATAGTTTACAATAACTATTATGTGTTTTATGAAGAATTAGAAGAGAAGAGCTAAAAGTTTTCAAACATAATAAGGAGATATAAATCCTTATCTTGATTTTACCAGTATCTCATTTACATGCACTGAAATACCTCACTGCACCATATGAACATGTACAACTGTTACGTGCCAGTAAAATAAATAAAAACTCTTAATAAAGAATCTCTGCTATTAAATCAGATCTATTTATATTCATTTAGTAAATATTTATAAACTGCAGGTTTTCACCCTACTGATTAAAAATATATCATAAAGTAGTATTGAGGATTTCAGATGTCTGTTTAATTTTATCCAATGCATTTTAACATGCACACCTTGATGAATATTACTTGCTTTATATAACTATCTCTGAATGGAAGTCATATCAAAGTATTACAGAAATCACTTGGTATTATTATGGATTTTTGACATATGCTGACATACCGACTGTTACTTTATAAAAAATATAATGCTAGCTGTGTGTGATGGCACATGCCCATTATCCTAACACTTGGAAGGATGAGGGATGAGGATCATTGCAAATTCGAGACCAGCCTTGGCTATGAAGTGAGTTTAAGGCCAGCCTGAACTACATAGCAATACCCTGTCTCAAAAAGACAATAAATAAATAAATAAATAAATAAATAAATAAATAAATAAATCTATGAAAGAATCACCAGGAGAATTAAACACCATTATTATTATTCTTGTTCAAATATCTGTATTCCAGTTTATATGTACTAAACCATTTCAGTTAAACACTATGGGTATCTAATACCTATGGTATGTTACTGCCAAAGTCACCCTTAAAAGTAACATCCACTTGGTCAAAAAGGATCACTTATTGGATATAATTATGGACCAAGACAGAGGGAAGAACTTCACAACTGCTCATATGTTACTGACTTTTAACTTCTTTATTATTGTCACCGAATTGTAAAGGACATTTGGAATATGATTTGTCTCTGTTTACAAAAAAGGAAATAATTTTTGATAAATAAGTATTTATCTCTTATATATTCTTTTATTTTTTCTTATCTCACAGCTATAACTAAACTACAAAAAAAAACCCACATAAATATTCCCATTATCATAAATAGGACTAAGCAAAAGAAATGACAATAGCTATAGCAATTAAGAACTATTCTAGCTAATTTTGATTATTAACTTGACTAAATTAAGACAGTCCTGGAAAGTGATTGAATCATTCTTATCAGTGAATTAATAAATTGATACTATATCTGAATGTGCTATTAGAGGTGGGGTCCAATTAGAGGAGGTGGGTGACTGGAGACAAGCCTTTGAAGAGGGTATATGTCACTGTTCTCTCAAAGCCCAGTGCTCTTCCACCAGGATGTCCTTGTCTTTGAGCTACCCAATCATCAACTAAAATATCTAAAATTATGAGCCAAATTTAAATTTTCTACCTTTAAATTGTGGGTGTTAGGTATTTTTTTTCCCTGTCAATTGGAAAACTGAATTATACAAGAACTATTTGTCAAACACTGAGTTTTAGTATATTAACTATTTCCTCACAATAATGACATTATTATTATGCATTGCAAGTGTAAAACTTATGCAAAGTAAGGTAGTTAACATTACCATTGTTACAAAATTATTGATAGAACCTGTACCTGAACATGGAGGAAATTTTATTTAGTAGCATTTACTTTTGATCATGTACTGTACAAACTGAAGTTCATGAGCACTGTGATTTGGAGAAATAGCCTGTTTTTCCAATTTAGTTTTCTTACAGCAAAAATAAGGAAATATATATGTTCTAAGGTTAAAAAATTATAAACTAGACCATGTTGGAAAATAGTAAAGTCAATTCCTTGCCCAATTTGTCAAGTTAAAATCTCCAATAAGCCACAATGCTATCATTTTTTAAAGTAATCATGCAAGATGCAAGTAGATCAGTAAATGATCCACCTCCATTACTTCTGAAAATAAAATGACTACAGAACTTTTTCCCTATATAACAATTGTTGAAAATTTTAGTATCATAAACGCACTTATATGCATGAAATATTCATTTTAACTTTGATGTTTTAATGTTTGACATTTGAAATAAATTTTTAAAATTTTAAGAGATTATTGTTTGAACTGGTTCTCTTGTGAATGCAATTAATTTACTTGCTCTTCTCACAGCCGGGTGTGAATCTTGTTCTGAAAATATAGACTTCACTTGATATTAAGTAACATGAATGATTTTAGCAGATATGGGCCTTTTGATCAGAATGAATTAATGCATGAGAAGTAAATGTCATATGAGAAGTAAGAAGCCCTTATGAAAAAAAGTGGTGAAGGGTCCAGAAATACATGTCTTTCCAAATTTTATTAGATGCTTTTCTTAAAATATTCAATTGTTCCCATTTCTGTTCAGATAAAATTTTAAATCCTCACTCTAGTTCCATGGCCTAGTTTGAGAGGTCATTACACTTCACTTGCTTCCTTTATTATACTACTGTAAACTTTTATTCTTAATGGTTTCAAGTTCACACCTTCATAATGCATTTGTATAATTCCTGGGGGAAAAAACCCATCCCCATATTTTGACAAAATTATTTCATTTTCAGCTGAAATGGCATTTTATAGAAAAATCTTGTATTTTTATTAGGTTAGATTAATTTTGTTATGCACATTTTTCTGATTCTCATCCTTTAGCACTTATCAGGGCTACATCAGTGTGTGACTGAGATATTAATTCTTTATTCCTATGATACTGCACGTTTTGTGAGAGTAAGATTTTTTCAGAAAGCGTCTCTGGTTCATAACGTACACAATGGTACAATTTGAAAGCTCTGTAAATTATTACTGAGTAAATAAATGAGTCAAATAATATTTAAAGTGGGATTGAATTTCATCTTTCATATAGTTTTCTCCATTGAATTATACTTCTTTTTCAATAGTAGTAATAAAATTTGTTTGTGATTTCAACTTAACTTACTATCCATATTAATTCATGAATGAGAGACATTCTTGATACTTGAGCAAGATAAGAAAATTGAATGAGCAATATGTAAACTACAAAGAATGTTTAATTATAGTTTATTGATATAAAAAGATAAAAATATAAAAGTAAATTTGTATACATTTCATACTTTCTGTACATAGTGATCAAAATAAATTTCATGATCTTAAGGAATGGAAATATTTAATGACTAAAATCTGCGATTCTCAGTGCAATGGTGAAAAAATATTACAAACTTATTTTCTATAAGCATGCAAACTCTAAAAAATAATGAAAGCTATATAAAACTTCTAAAAGATTTCCACTATCATAGAATATTTCTGTTGGTTAACTTAAAATTAGTTCTCCAGTTACTTATTATAAAAGCCAATGAAAGTTAGTGGATTTTAAGAATACTAAAAAGGAAACAGTCATTTGGCAATTCGGATCCAAAGATTCGCAAGTATAATTATATGTCAGTTTTTAAAATCTCTACTCTAAATCCCAGTGAGCATTTACTTTGAAGGCAGCAATAATAAATTCAAAGAGAGGACAGAATCCATAGGGTGAGAATAAAAGATCAACATCTGTTCCAAGTCTCCTTGTATGCTGATATCCAAGCAATTACACAGATTGGGCAACTGAGAATTGAGTTTACAATCTTATTGCAAAATTTTAAAGAACTTTATACTTCAGTCCTTTCATTTTTATGTGACTTAATCCGTGTTCATGTCTCAACCTGTCCTCTGAATTCCTCAGAGCTGATTTATTTTTCTCATGTCATATGTGCCTCAGGCAGCACCAGCTATCAGGGCTCTGCACACCTACCAGCTAATTGGTGGAACTGCTTTCCATAAAATATTCATACCAGGAACTATTTTTAAAGTTAATTTCAAAACTATTTCTCTTTTCATTTTTATATCAAATATTGCTATTGAAATTTTATGTGATATCTCTACTTACAGACAAACCCAAAAGGTATTGCAAGCTATGAACTTTTCTTAGAGGAAAAGATGGTCTGACTTCACAGTCTCTGTCTATTATATACTGCAGCTCTGCTTGACTAAAATATGGTGTGAACTACCAGTCACAGAAGACATTGTATGAAATTAAACATTTATTTTTTTAAAGCACTTTGATGTTTTCAAGTAACATATGTTTATTTTCTATAAGTCCTTTGGTTTTGAAAAAAGAAAAAAAATGTAGCATCACTACACAAAATTTATCACACCCACTTTTATTTTGTAATTTTAAGTAATTTTACTATTTTATGATTCAAAAATTATTCCATAAAACTAATACAATGTTTGAGCAAAGTTAGAACTTTATTGTAGTAATTTATCTTGTTTAAGGAGGCATAAAAAACAAAATGTCCTAATTGTAGCCCTAAGTGAATTTGCTGAATAATTTAATAATTAATTTTTAAATAAAAGCAATTTGAATCATAGCATTATCTCATATTAATTGAATAATTAAATCGGGTTATTTATTTGACACTCCTGTAGAATTTAAGCTTCAGTAAACACTAGCAATTTGAATGTTAGTTTCTTTTGATTATGAACTCCCATTGATTATATACATATATATCTATATGTGTTATATCTATGCTTCAATGATTTTCATTACAATAAATAATATGAAGGACTTGTTCAAGTTGTATATGTTAACTCCCATCTATGAAAGAAAAATGATAATTGAAGACTTTATATCTATTCATGTATTTGGTTTTCTAAACATTGTTAAATACTTCAAGGTGGAAAAAGCATAAGGAATGTGGATTTTGTGGAAGCAGACAAGAAAAAGAAATATAGCAAAATATAATTTATACAACAAAATATTGTCTCTATTAAAGAGCTATGTAAATCTTAAAAATGGATAGTTTATGCCATACTGACTAGAATAGTATCAAATAGTATTTCATGAATGCTTTTATGCTGAATATTGTTTCTTATGCCTTATGTGAAAAGTCTTTACAATCCAAGTAACTATAATAGTTATTAATACACATTAGTGTTTAGATACATAAATTTAATAACTGTAATAGGTATGTTAGTAATGATAACATTGTTTTCATACTTCACTTATATTACTGGCAAAGTAATGTAAATGATTTTTATAACACATTAAAAAGTAACTCAAATTGTGGATTTGAACACAAAAAATTGTGTTTAAAAGATATCTTTTAACAAAGTAATTTGGATGCATGTTAAAATTTGAGATTTACGTGAAATTTGAAACTTGATCGGGTGTGGTAGCTCACGCCTATAATCCCAGCACTCAAGAGACTGAGGCAGGAGGATCCTTGTGAGTTGGAGACTGACCAGGCTACAAAGTGAACTCAAGACCAGCCTGAACTGCGCAGCAAGACCCTGTCTCAAAAAGACCAAAGAAAGGAAAAAAACTTGAAACATGCAAAAATATTATGTTTAGTCAATTACTTGTGTTTTTTGCAAATTTAAATTGGGCTGGGTATAAAATTATAGATTTTCCTATTTGAGGGTGGGAAACTCCAAATCATTTGTAAATTGAATTAGAAAATTTGTCATGTGAGAAATCAATTTGGAATGTTTCTTTCAGAAATTAAATCACTCTCTAATTTATATTTTCATCATATTCGTGATTTATCACTTCTATTGAAGCAACATTACAATATAGAGCATGTGGTGTTTGTTGCACTTGAGCACTCCAACAAGGAAATAGAATTTAAGTCATAAGATTACTAATATCAACAGAGATAAATTGTTTTCTATTACCAAATATTTTTGACAATGAAGATAAAAATTTATCAGAAAATTAAATTTTCTAATTTTATTTGCTTACTATGAAACAATAATTTAACCTTTGTTCTGGATTTATTCTGCCTAATTACTAATATTTTAATCTAATCTGTTTTTAAATTAGTGTGGTGAAGAGTCTAGTGGAATTCAAAATCTATAAAATAAAGTTAGTAAAAACACTAAATCAAGTAATTTGGTTAAAAGTAATAGCAAAAAAATTCAGAAATGAAGAAAATGTATTAAATGAAAGAAAAACTCGAGCCTTCTTATCAAAATGCTTCTTATCAAACCAGAGTAATAAGAAAATTTATAACTCAAATTATCATTGCAAAAAAGCAGACACTAGTAAAGTAAGTAACAATTAAGTTTGCTAAAGTTTTAAAAAGTCTAGTTTAGATTTTATTCATTTGTAATGCAAACTAAAAATTCCACAGAAGGAGGCAAAAATTTTCAACTAATTATAGAACTGTGGTCATTAGTACCAACTTGAAAGACTTTGAGATTTGCCCTGGTGGGTGGTGGAACATATTTCTGTGTATGTCTGGGTGGGTCATGGATGGGGGGGCAGTTTATGTCAGATTCTTCTCCCTGCATATCTGTTTCTCTGCTCTGTTTTCCAGGAGGCATAAAATAGCAACTTCTTTCTGCCACAAACTTTTATCATATTTCTGCATTCAGCCCAGCAGATCATGAACTGAATTGCTTCAATGTCCCTTTTATATTGTGGGTGTTTGGTATTTGCCCAGCAGTGGAAAAGAGGACTACTATAAAAATAAAACTTACAAATAATTTCCATTCAGGGAGAAGGTTTGTAAAACAGGCTTGTTGAGTTCGAGGCCCACTTGGGCTACAACGCGAGCGCAAGGCCGGCCTAAGCTACATAGTGTGACCCTGCCTCAAAAAACCAGGGCCGGGAGTTTGGCTCAGTGGCTTAAGCGCCTGCCCTGGCAGGCATGAGGCTGTGAGTTCGATCCCCGGTGCCACAAAAAAAAAAAAAAAAAAAAAAAACCAGGCTTGTTAGTAATCCAACCAAGAGAATCATACAGTACACTTGTAAAAGTTGACAACTCTTATATTCAGATGTCCTGGAATTATTCTATTAGAATATCACACAAAACCACATCCATATTATTACTTATAAAACTAACAAATATTTTTGTTAATATAAAATTCATCATTCATACATGTTCACAAAATAATTACTCAAGTAGGTCAATGAAGAATCATAATGAAGAATAGTTTGGCCTGTTGTGAAATTCTGTTTTACTTAAAAAAGTAATGAAAACCAGTATATAGGCAACATTTAAATGTATATTAAATTTATATTTTATCAGAGACTACATAATTTCCCATTTTCCATAAGGTTTTTTTCTTGTTTTTAACATAATTATTGATTTAATGTAAGTCATCAAGGATAAGAGAAAAAATTTTAAAAATATGGTATTGAGACATCCTATTGTCACACTAAGAAAAAAATATTTAAAATTAAACAAGCTATTTGAAAATTCATGAGACCTTGACAGTAAAACTTATGGGCTTGACTTTATAATATTCTTTACATATGATATTTCTAATAAAGGAATCCAAATAAAGACAAAAACAAAATATAAATCAGATTTGTGGATTTGTGGGTTTGTGTAAAAGAAAATACTTTTCAGTTTCAAAGTACAAAAATGTTTTGAACAGTAAATGATCAGAATTATGGAAAAATCAACAATATTTAATTATTTGTTTTTTGTCTGTAAAGAATTTTGAAATATTTTAGCAGTTTAATACCATTATCCAAATGAAATTTATTCACAATTCTAATGCACATTTTTATAATAATTTATCCCAGATAGTCATACAAGAAAACAGATGAGTTCAATGTTTTCTCAACTTAACAGTATACATACGTTCTCTCATATATTTCTGTGTTTATATATTTACAGTTATATATTGGATTTAGCGAAAAAGACATCAGATAGATTTATCAAGGAACTCATCAAAATGGGAATTTAATTATTGGGTGAAACCTGAAAAGTTCCTTAAAATATGTGTTTTACAAATCCCAAATTTTCAATTACAATATGAAACACATACACACACTTTAGAAATGACAATTACTTGTTTAATGTTCCATGTATTATAAGAGTATAGCAGTTTTTGTTAGTTCATTGAAAAGAAAGATTGTTTTATTATCTGTTCATTTCTGTTTTGTAATAATCTTTTTGGTTTATGTCTTTTACTCTGAGAAACTGCTTTGAAGATAATTATTCACAGTATAATATTTGCTGTTATTCTCTTATCATTTGATTATGAAATTTTATGTTTTCATGAAATAAAAAAATAATGCTTTGGAACAAGTAACACACCACTTTATTTTAAAATTTCAAATGACGTTTATTTTGCGTACTCTATTTTAGTATGTAAATAATTAGGACAGTTCAGTCTCTGGAAAGTTTTTGGACAAACTTGTATTACAGAATCATAATCCTGCCTATCTTTTGATTCTGTTCCTTTGCTCTCATGCACATAGTGTATCCTCAAGCATATTTTTTCACCTGGAATGTGCCCTGTGACAGCAGACTGTGACGAATGTGGGAATGCTGTGCATCTCCATTCTTCCCACAGAGTACAGGTTACTCCAACTTTCAGCAGTCTCCAGCTCTTAGCTTCATCACATTGTATCTTCGTTTCCAAACACAACTTAGCAATTAAAGGGCACATGTTATCAGGACAGCCACATAGAGGAATTTATTGAGGAAGGGGCACCAAGGAGCCGAAATTTTGGCACAAAATAGGAATTTAGTCTGGTGAGCTTTGTTTATCTTGTTTTCCTCTTATAAGGATGACAAGTGATTTGCTGAGACTATATCACATTTTAATTTATTCCTCCAAAAACTACAACATGCAGAACCAACTGTGACACTGAGGAAATGAAAAGACAGAAAAAAGAAGGACTTGAACTGCATGCCAGGACTTGAAAATTTCTAAGTTCCATCCACATGGAAAACAATGTGGCTATAGTTTGTTCACATACCATATCATGAAACTTGATGGTACATTTCTCAAGGAACAAAAAGCCTGTATTACTAGAGTATAATTATATCAAAATAAAAACTTGCAATAAAAATGTTCAAGTTCATATTCAAAATATGTATTTGACAATTATTTGAATAATAAAGAGGTACAGATATTACAAAAAGAAAGCCGGGCGTGGTGGCACACGCCTTTAATCCCAGCACTCGGGAGGCTGAGGTAGGCGGAGCGTTGTGAGTTCGAGGCCGGCTTGGGCTACAACGTGGTGCAAGGCTGACCTGAGCTACATAGTGCGACCCTGCCTCAGAAAACCAGGGCCGGGAGTTTGGCTCAGTGGCTTAAGCGCCTGCCCTGGCAGGCGCAAGGCTGTGAGTTCAATCCCCGGTGCCGCAAAAAAAAAAATAAATAAATAAAATAAAAAAAAATACAAAAAGAAAAATGTGGACATAATTATTTTTGATGCATATCAAACCTGAATATTTTGTCTTTATTTGAGGAATAAGACAAAACAAAAATGAAATGTAGCACTGATAATGACCTCCTACATTTTAACTTTCCACTGCAAATGGCTGATGATCTATTATAGTTCTCAAAATTCTTATTACTCCTCTCCATTTCAATTAGTAGAACTGAATATTCTAGTTTATCTTTTTTAATTATATAAAAATATTTTTAATTCAACACTGATTTTATTCCGACTAAATAAAGCAATGCACAAGCAGAACTACAGGGCAAAACCTAAGAAATAAGGCTTTTCTACCAATCTCTCTTCCACACCTCTCAGAAAAGGTGGGTTAACAAATCTCATCCAAAGCAACATGGAAAAAGAGGATGGGGGTGGAATTTATATGGTAGGAGGGAAGGCAGTCTCTCCATCCTCTCTTCATTGTACTGCCTCATCACCATGGTCATGGAGGATGACATGAATGTCCTGCCCAACCTAGCAGATCTTCAGGCACACCAGACAGGCTGTGATGGTTGATACATTGTGTCAACTTGAGAAGTTTAGACGTTAAACTCAGCAACTCAGCAGGGAGCCAGGGTCCTCACTTTGTAAACCTCCTCATCCTGTACTAGAGGACGGCAAGGAGATGGGGTGAGTGCTACACCGGACCTGGGGGTAGTAGCCTGCTTACAATATAAAGAAGGAAAAGAAACTTGCTCCCCACTTCTTGCTCTTGTTCCTTTTGCTATCTTGTACTGACCTTAACTGTTGCCTCTTACCACGCCACCCTGCCTTGGAACCAGCTGATTAAGGACTGAAACCTCCATGAGCTATGAGCCATACAGATATTTTCTTTCTTAATTTTGAGTGTCAGGTGTTTTGTTACAGCAATGAGAGAAAATTAACTAGATAAACTCATTGGGAAATGTGAACTTGGAATTCCCATATAAGGAGCTAAGGTCCTTGGGATGCCCTGGAAAGTGATACTGAGCACAGTTTGGTGTTCTATGTTCACCAAATATAGAATCCACAGGGACTATGATGTTCCCTACTAGAATCAGCAGCACCCAGCACAGAGCCAAGAGTGCCATCCTTCCTGGATGGTTGCCATTACCAGCTGGACTGGCTGATGGGGACTAGGAGGACATGCTAAAAGATATTCATAAATATCTCATATTGTCTTGTTTTTTACAAAAAAAAATGAATTGTCACAGAATATAAATTGCATAATAGCAGAAATTCTTTAAATGATATACAGGACTGTATTTTCATACAATGAAAAAAAGAAAAGTTCAAAGTGTACATCACATCAGATCTTTCAGCATCTTGAAAACAAAAAAAATATTTAACAACGGTCTTACAGAAGACTAAAGCAAAAATGCAGATGATAGTAGACAAACTCAAGATGCTCAATTGTACTAAAAGTTTGGAAAGTTTCTCAGTTGTGAATGCTAAATCCTGAGAAACAGAAAATTTTAATAAAAGACAAATGATTGCAAATAAACACAATCTGTTGGTGTGGGTATACAATGACACACCTCAGTAAAAAGCAATTTGATGCCTGTAATCCCAACACTCAAGAGGCTAAGGCAAAACAATTGCTGTGAGTTCAGGGGCAGCCTAAATTATATGGTGAAACCCTATCTGACAAAACCAAACCAAACCAAACCAATTCAAATCATACCAAATCTATTCACACCACCCAAACCAAACCAAACCAAACCAAACCAATCCAAACCAAAAAGAACAAAACAAAACAAAAGAAAACCAGTTTGACTATACAAATGCAACTGAAACTGATTTAACTCTCTCATCTTGAGATTTCCCTGGTAGGCCTAGATTTAATATAAATTCTTGCATATTTTCCCCAGGAGACACATAAAATAATACCCATAGAAATAACATATGTAATTACACAAATGTATGGGGTTTACAAATTAACATCAAAAGAACAATTTTGTTAGATTAAGAATATACCTGAAAATTCAAATAATTTATAACTATCTACAATAAACAAGTATGACTCTGATTAATACAATATTAAGTGAAAAAAAGGAAGGTAAGATATACTGCAATACCCAATAATACATTGTTCAAAATATGCAGCATTAGAAAAGATATTGCTTAGGGATACTTTCATTGTAATAGAACTATAAATGGAGCAGTGAATGGTAGTAAACACAACATTGGAAACTTTGTTTCAAGGCGTAAAGAATAATACAACAGAAAAGGTTTTACATTTATTGGTGCATGAGTCATTTTTCTTTTACTTGGAGAAAATACCCAATATAGACAAATAAAAGAGGAAAACTATTTTAATCTATAGTTTTCACAACCTGTGGCAGCAAGGAAGCAGAGAAAGAAAGGAGGATCTCTGAACAAGAATATACCCTTGGAGATCACTCCCTGTATCGGGTAATATGCTAGGTACCCCCAAGTCCTCATGTACTTTTGATGGGGCTGAGTCTGATGCTTGTAATCAGTTTGTTGTCTAGCACCAGGATTAATGATGTGACTGCTACACTTGCCCAGAGGTGGAGCTGAGATACAGTGTAAGAAAAAGCGGGTCTTCCTCTTACACTTCCATGCTTCCGCCCTCTCTCTTGCCAGCGTGCCTTGCAGCCGCCATGAACTGTAGCCCCGTCATCCCATGCTGCCTTGGAGCCAACTTATGGACTGAAACTCCCAAAAAACTGTAAAAATAAACCTTTCCTTCCCTAATTTTGGGTGTCAGGTATTTTGTCTCAACAATGAGTAAAAAGTAACTAAGATACTCCCCTACATGATCCACCACCTCTGACCAAACACTTCCTCTTAGTAGTATGTTCAGTTTTGAATTCATCAGTGGATTAGCTCACCAATGAGGACAGAGCCTCCATGATCCCATCACCTTACAAAAGCACCACCTGTGAACACATGGAATTTGTGGGAGATTTCTTAGTTCTAAACCATTACAACTGATAACATATGCTTCTTAAACTCTCATATTGTTCATGAGAAAACTTTATCATACTCATGCATAATTTAGAAATAAAATCACTTTACAATCTGTATACATATAGAAGTGCTTACTTCACAGAAGATACACAAGTAAATATAAATATGGAAAGGTATTAAGGGTTGTCAATACATATTCTTTTTGATGAATCATTTATTTATTAAGAATAAATATTAAAAGTTCAATTGTGAAAGTTAATATCTAAATACTTACACTCACACTGTCATTTTATATAAATACTTAAATATCTGTAAAACTATGCATATAAAAATGGAAAACAACTCATATTCATACAATTTTTCCATCAATAATAGCAAAGAGACATCATGTTTCTACCATCTTATTAAAAATTAGACTCCTGAATGATAGCTTATATGTATTTATTGTGAACAACTAACATGATACTCTGAATTTCAAAAGAGAGCAAATAGGTGGACAATGCAGATATGCATAAGAACATGACTGATTGAGACACATGGTAGCATTTCTCTTCAGAGACTATGTTGCACATTTTATTCTGTAAATGTGATTTTGGATTGGCGAACTTTGCCCTCCTGCCTGCTATGTAAGGCCTTCCTACAACCTTATAGTCAAAACTGAAGAATTTCCTTGTAATGTTATGGGCAGGAGATGAATACATTGGCATCAATTCAGTAAATTCTCAGGCATTATTTTTCAAAATTTTCTTTCCTCAATTCTTCTCTGCTGTGATTGCAATTAAGTATGTTATAATGTTTTATATTATTTGACAGCTTTTGCATATTATCTTTTGCTTCTTCATTATTATTTTTTCTCTGCCTTTTAGCTTGATAATTCCCATTGAAGAGTCATTAAGTTCACTGATTATTTCCTTAACTAACTTGATTATACTGATGAATTTAGTGCAGATATTGTTACCCTCTGTTATGTATTTTTAATTTCTACAATTTTCATTTTATTCTTTATTAGAATTTGTAGCTTTCTTCCAAAAAGTATATATCTGACCTTGTACACTTTTCCCTATTCCATTACAGCTTGCAGAACATTAGGTATATTCATAAGAGTTATTTTAAACTCTTTTTTTATTTAAGAGAAAAAAAGACATAGTAAAGAAAAAACAAAAAACAAAAGAGACAAAGAAACAACAACAACAAATCTAAAACATTAACAATACAGGCTTTCAAAACAAGATGATGAGAATTTAGTAATTGTTTTATTGTATATTGTTAGCTTCAAAAGAGTTGCTTAAACTCTTATCTTATAGCTAAGTATCATATCTGAGTCTGCTTACAACAAACATTCCTTCTCTTGGGAGTGGTTTTGTTTGTTTCCTTTTTCTTCTTTTGGTATATTTTTTCTCTTTGAGTGCCTTAAAAATTTGTAATGAAAACTGGCATACTATGTGTAATACAAGAAGAATTATTAAAGTAATAGGTACAATCCATAAAATGATAATAACTTTCTTTCTGCTCAAACCTTAATTTAGAAATTTTTATTGAACTAGGTGAGAATTTGGGTTGCATTTGAGACTTGTATTTGCTATGAATACCTTTAGTACACCACCATTTTCATTTTGATCTCTGTTTTATCAGTATTTTTTTCATCATGAACTTTTTCTCTTTCTGCTGTGACTCACAGATAATAGCTTCTTGTTGTTTTTCTTCCTTTTTTACCTCTTTGCTAGTAGTTTAATGGCATCCTTGTGACTCATCTGGTTTGGTGATGATCTGGTGTTATTATTACACCTGCTTTACTGTTTAAGACTCAGTCTCAAGCATGTGGTATGTCTCTGGCCTTGTGTATGTATATAGTTTCTCTGTTTCTGTTCTTCTTTGCTTCAAGTATTGGACTCAGTGCTTAATCCAGTTATAAACTGTTACTTTCTTTCTTCATTACTGTGCCTTAGCTGAAATGAATATCTACCAAATATTTAGTAGAATCAGTGACATCATATTTTCTACAAAATGTTCTGTGGTGGAGTTAGAGTGGAAGGGTTACATGGTTGTTCCCAAGCAGCTGGTGTGCTCCATTGCACAAGCCATTCAGAATCTTTTTTCAGTCTGGTCTGTGAGTTGTGGTGAGTTTAGTGGAGAAATATGAAATTAAAAAATACAAATTTTCTATGATTTCTGCAGCCCCAAATAGTTTCACGGTGTTCTGATGCTCGGTTGAATGCATATGAGTTTTTGTGTGCTTCCTCGCTTGTATGCAGTGATTTTCCTGAGATTTGGTTTCAGTTTATCCTGAGACCATGAGTTGCAAATGAGTTGAAAAAGCCATGAAGGCAAAATTAGAGCAAATCTTGTTTTATTGAAAAAGTAGGAATTTCTTCTGGATCTCTGTATTGAAGAAAGGAAAATGGATACATAACATTTAACCTTATTTTAGATCAACATATAATTTCTTTGTTCCTATAAATATATACTGATGTATATTACATGTAGTGCAGATGGAATTTTAATTAAGATAATAGAAGTGTTTCTTAAATATATCAAAAAGTATTCATCATTGTGCATTTTCTTTGGAATAGAACAATCATTTGTGTCATTTGTATGACTAACAACTGTTTTCACAAGTAAAATAATTAAGAATTCAGAATCAAAAGTGCCTAAAATGCAAAGTTAATACAAATCACTTGATGGGTGTTTACAAAATACCAATGTTTATATATTAATAATTAAATGTTTTATATGGCATTCTTGGGCTATCATTAAATAATTTGAGAAACTTAATCTCATTCAGAGTATGATTAATGTTATTTGGGAAAAGCAAAGTAAAGTTGATGGATTATAATTTTTTAAATTTTGATATATCCCTTCTTTATGGAGTACAACTCTTCACTGTCATTAGAAAATGAAACTGGCTATTCCAGTTACAGGATAACTAAATCAAAATAGTTGAAATATATTGATGAATAAAGATGTTTCACAATAAGACCAAATGGACTAACCCTAACATTCAAATAGTACGAGCCTCTATCAGGTGCAAGTAGCAAGTGTCATTGTGCCTTTATTTGAGACAGTGATATACAAATCACAGAGTATTTTCACATCTTGGGAGATACCATCACTATTCTTAATTATCTTAACATATTTTAAAGCAATTCAAAGAATCCTGGTAAAAGAGTTAAAAATACATATACAATTCTATCAGTAATAAATATTTTAACTTATATATTGCAATTTATAGTACTAAATTTTGTGCTGATGTTTAAATACTTATATAATTTACTCATTTCTTTTCCAAAGTTATGCCAGTGCTAAATTTGAGCTGTGGTGTTAAGTCACATAGCAAGAAAGATGAGTCATCATTCCAGAGATCAAAAAGTAATTAAAAGGAGAAATATAGGGGATTAAATCGGATTCAGTGGATTAATGCCATAATGGAGGTATGACCACTATAATTTGGATATGTCTTAAAGGGATTATTTGGCTCTGTCCTCTAATGGCCAAAGGGAGCCTGAAGTAGATGGGTTTAAGAACAAGACTGTATAGTGCCTCTAGATTTAAGCAAATGACAGAGAATAAGGGAAACCTTTTAGTTAGTGAGGCATATAAATATCTGTATTTGAGATAATGGAGTGTATTGCTTTAAACAAAAGGAAATACACCCAAGTGAATTGTTCAAGTTGGAGTTCTATGGAAAGCACAACAAATGCCAAGGGTGGCAGCCTTTAACACTTACCACTTTTAAAACTGGATCATGCAACCACCTTGGAAACCTTGTGCTACTCACTACATTTGCCAGTGAGTCTTCATACTTATTGAATAAGTATCATAAAATTGATTTCTTATTTTTCACAGTCACTTTAATCTGATTGAAAATACATATTTATGTGTAACTACTAAAAGGCTGACAGTCACTTGATTAACAGAGCGATGGTAGGCAAAACAATAGCCCAACCAAGATATCCAAGAGCTAATCCCTGGAAAATGACTGTCAAACTACATAGAAAAGAGAAAGTACAAGACAAATATGAAGTTGTTACTAAAATGACCTTGAAAATAGGGATATTGTCTTGCATTGTCTCTCTGGGAACAATGTAAACACAGGTCCCTCAGTGAGAAAGAGTGAGACAAAATTCAGATCAAATCACAGACATAAAATGAAGAAAATAAGGTCAGAGTGAAAACTAACCTTGGCTTTCAAGGTAAGAAAAGAGGGCTAAAATTCAAGGAATGCAGTCAACATCTAAATTTTAAAATATGTAAGGAAGTAGATTTTTCCAGAAAGCATCAAGTGTAGAAGAGACTTAATTTATTTCATTGAGTCTCCACCCAGACCTCTGAAAGCACAGACCTGTTAGGAAATAAAGTATCTTATTTTAAAACTCCAAGTCTGTTAGTTTTCAAAATTATACAAACCTAATACAATTAATTTTGAATACTTTATAACTGCCCGGTTTATTTAAGGAATTTTTTAAAACTTCATTTTAAAATAGACTTTCCTGGTTGAAGAGCATGACCTGGAAATGTCATTTTATCACAGAAGGATCCTGTGGGAGTAGATATTATATAAATAAAAGCCCAATGTGTGGACTACTTGATAGAACTAATGCCCAGTGTCCTTGGCAGAATTCGATTAATCATGGGATCCTTGAAATAGAAATAAATACAGCAAGCTCTGTAAAAGCCAACTTAATATTTATATTAGCAAACAAAATTCAAATATGTAGTTATAGGTCTTTTGAGTATTTTGTTGTTGTTGAGAGTCAGAATGCTTGAGCATAATTGTCCCAGAGAACAGAATAATAGAATGACATTCCTACCCTACATCTTCCTCCAAATGATTGTATTGAGAGCAAGCTTTTGTTGTAAGAGTAAAGAAAAATAGAGTTTTTAACTATAGTGAGTAAGAGGAATTGACTTAATAAGTCAATGAATAGTAATTTTCTTAGATGACGAAAAGATAGCCACCTTAAATCAGGAGGGATCATATGCTTCTATTTTCAGCAATTTGGGGGGTCATTGCTGCTTTGTTTGTGAGTACTTCGATTTTGTTTTTATCTGAAATTCATCCATTTATTACAGGTACTGGGGTCCTTCTCTTATTATGTTCCTAATCTTTTACATATGATGCCTATAGATAAGATGAACTCATTGTTACTTTAATACCATGATAATCATTAATAACTGGTTTTTACTGTCAACTATTTTGGCCCCACCTTTAAGAAAAAGTATGTCACATTATACACTTAGAAATCTTTATGCCTGTCATGGTTTATATATTGTGTCAACTTGAGAAGTCTAGAAGCTTAATTAAGTAAGGCAGCAGCTCTACATTCTGGGGTGTATAGCAAAAGCAGTTACGTGGTCATTGTGTCAATTTGAGGTCAGAAGTTTAGCTGAGAGACTCAGCAGGGAACCAGGGATCTTACTTTGTAAATATCCTCATCTTGTGCAAAGCAGGGCAAGGAGACTTGGGAGTGCTACACCCACCCTTGTGGTGGGGAGTGTCCTGCGTACAATATAAGGGAGAAGAGGCTTGCTCTTGTCCCCTTTTTTACTCTGGCTGCTTTTGCTTGGCTGTTTCCTTAAAGTGTTGCCTCAGTGCCATGCCACACTGCCTTGGAGCCAGCTGATTGTGGACTGAAACCTCCAAAAACAGTAAGACTAATAAATCTTTCCTTCCCTAATTTTGGGCATCAGGTATTTTGTTTCAGCAACGAGGGAAAAGTAACCAAGACAAAATTTGGTACCAGAGAAGTGGGGTTGTTGCTGTGACTATACCTGACCATGTGGTTCAAGAGCCTTTGGAAATGGCTTATGGAAAGAGTTTGGAAAGGTTTGGAGATGTCACCTGAAAGAACAGCGATGGAACAGCTTAGGCTGTTTTGTAGGGGAAACTCTGGTCAGAGCTCAGGAGACCAGAAGGCTGCTAGAAAGCCTGCCAATAAAGACCAGGTTTGGGAGGTTTCTGCTGAGAAGAAAGATTGCATTGATTGTTGGACTCTACATGATGTGTTATGGCTTGGCAGAAATTTTGTCTGCATTCTGCCTGTGCCAAGAGACTTTTCCTGAGACTGAGATTAAGGGCAATAGACTGATTAATCTGGTGAAAAAAATTTTAAGGCAGCAAAATGTTGAAGCACTGGCATGGCTATTGTTGGGGGCTTTTAGGCAGATTTATGTTGGAAATCAAAAGAAAAGAGCCCAGCAGGATGATTTAAAGCATGAGTTTGGTCAGAAAGGAAGCTCTAGTAAAGCTGTGGACTGTAAAGAGAGGGCTAAAATCTCCATTGCTGAGAAGGAACAGAATAAAAAAGATGGCCTGGGGGCATCCTGGGAAGTGGCAGCTGGTCCCCACACTTTGCAGCCTCAAAACTGCCAAAGTGAAAGACTTTGCTTGGGAAGAAAGCCTCAGAGTACCATGTTCTGGAGTGGTGATGGAGGCCACAGGAGGTTTCAAAATGGCAGTGGCCACACCAGGTTCCAGAATGGAGACAGCATAGAGAATCTGTTCCTCAGAATCAGGTTCAGAGTGCCCAGGGGTCCAGGCACTTGATCCCTACAACCAAGAGAGAGGAGAGCCTGGCTACCGCTCCAGCTGGCAGCAGACCTTGGCATTATCCATTAGGTGCAAGGGTTCTGAGATTAAAAAGGCTTCCACCTCGATTTAAGAAAGCCTGGGAGGCCAGGCAGTGTGCCCCTGAGAGGGTAGTGTGTGAAGCTATGAGGGTGAAACCAAAAATGCAATAGAGCAATCAGAAGTTTGGGAAAGCCAGGAACATGGATCATCTAAGGAAACCTGCAATGAGGAAGCAAGGCAGCCCAAGAGAGAAACTATGGGAGTTAAAACCCCTAGAAGTCCCACAGGGGTGGAATCACTCAAGCCTTTTGGAGCTTGCCACCAGATTGCTTCAGATGCTGAGCATATAACCCCAGGACTTAATGTTTGCCCTGTTGGATTTTGGTCTTGCTTTGGTTCCAATGTTTTGTATTCCCTTGTATGTAACTTTTGGAATGGTAATGTTTATCTTGTGCCTTATATGTTAGAAGTGTTTAGCTTCATTTTCATTTATGCAGGGGATTACAGTTAAGTTTGCCATGGATCTCAGAGGAGACTTGGGACTTGGACTTTTCAGCAATGCTGAAATTGTTAGGAATTTGGCAACTCTTGCAGATGGACTAAATGCCTTTTGCATAAAGGGATGTGCATGAGTCTTTGGGGATCCAAGGAGAAAATATTGTTTTGAATGTAATATAATGTTGATAGACTTAATGTTGGTTGTTAAGGATTGTTAAGATGTGCTGTAATGTTCAAGTTGCAAAATGTTACGAATAAGCATGCCTTTGTATCTGGAGACTGATTTAAAGAAATTGGTCTGGTTGCCAAGTTGATAAGGGATAGATTGTTATGGTTTATACATTGTGTCAAGTTGAGAAGTCTAGAAGCTTAATTAAGTAAGGCAGCAGCTCTACATCCTGGGGTGTAGGGCACAAGCAGTTACCTGGTCAGTGTGTCAATTTGAGAAGTTTTGCTGAGAGACTCAGCAGGGTGCCAGGGTTCTTACTTTGTAAACATCCTCATCTTGTGCAAAGCAGAGCAAGGCGATTTGTGAATGCTATACTCACCCTGGGGTGAGTGTACTGTATACAATATAAGGGAGGAGAAGAGGCTTGCTCTTGTCCCCTTTTTTATTCTGGCTGCTTTTTCTTGGCTGTTTCCTTGAAGTGTTGCCTTAGTGCCATGCCACCCTGCCTTGGAGCCAACTGAGTATGGACTGAAACCTCCAAAACCTGTAAGCTAAATAAACCTTTCCTTCCCTAATTTTGGGCATCAGGTATTTTGTCTCAGCAATGAGGGAAAAGTAACCAAGACAATGCCTAAGTTCATGTTCTGAACCAAAGTCTGACCTTTAAACTTGTGAGACATTTAAAGGACTCTCCAGGAATCTTTGATGAAACTACCACATTACAAAACACTACAAATAGTCATATATGTATATTATTAGCCATAGGGAGAAAAATGAAGGCTACATACTTTACAGAGTGTAAACAAAATGTGTTCATCTCAATAAATATATTAAGGAGTTGGGGATATAGCTCAGGGGCACAGTGCCTGTCTGGTAAGCTCAAGGTCCTGAGTTCCATTCCCAGTACCAAAAATGGATAAATATATTAAATATGCTCAATTTTGTAACTAATCATGAAAATACAATTTATAAACACAAAAATATTTGATATCTAAACTTTAGCTATCTAAATTTTCTACAAGTTGGAAGAATATGGAGTGTGATATTCAGTCTCCATGACAGTCCCCATCATGCCTGCCTCCTGGTGTTATTACACTGATGTCATGCCCTCCAGATTGAATCAAGTATGGCCAGTGTGACCAATGAATGGCAGAAGTAATTTTTGTCTTTTTAGACAATATTATAAAAGACATGGCAGTTTCTGCCTTGTTCTGTCTGATTGACAAATCTGGAGCAAGACTGTTGTCATGCAATTCATGAGGACACTTAGAAAACAATAGCTGAACCACCTAGCTAACAAGCATCACCAATTTGCCTCCCATTGGTAAACGTCACTGCCTGTATTCAGACTTCCACTTTCCTTGTGAATGAACCACCTTCAAATCTGATTTTCTAACTCTTGGAAACATTTTAAGACTGTAGTCCCAGGTTATATTTAAATATAAATTAATGAGAAATTCTGAGCCAGAATTGCCTGGCTGAGCAGCTCCTTAATTCTTGACCCACAGAAAATACGAGAGATAATAAATGTCTATTGTATTATGTCAACAAGTTTTAGAAAATTTTATTTGTAATAAATAGTGGTCAAATGACTACTTTTATGTATCTACTTTGAAAGTATAGTCTAGTGAATGTAATTTGGATTGAAATAGTACTGTTAACTATGTTGGAAATAGTACCTCATATTGCTGAGCAAATGTAACTATCTTTATACAACACATGATAAATTCAGAACAACTTTATCGTAATAGTAAAATGGGAGCAACCTACATGACTTATAATAAAAGAATAATTTATAAACAAAATGATATAGTAGAATACAATCTATCAGTATTAAGTACAATTGAGATAGATTTTTCAAACCAAGCAAAATACAGTATGAAAATATTTTATGTAAATTTCAGAAACAGAAAATTGACTATTAGGGAGGAAACATAAGTAACAAAAAAGAAAGTAATACTTTTAGAAGGATTAATATTATTATTGTTAGATACCTTGCTTTTTGTCAGGAAATTTGTCAAAAGAAAGAATTTTGACTTTGAAACATGTATTGTGTTGACAGAAGTTGTTTCTTGGGTTCTTGCAAGATTTTGTTTATTGATTTGTTTGGTGGTTACAGATTTACATAGGTGTTTGCTTTATACTTATTTAACTCTGTGTATATTGTGTGTACTTTTTGGGATGTATGATCCTGCAATGTTTAACAATGGAGATGCTGCCTCAGAAATGCCTTGTTAGAAGATTTTGTTATTGTGTGAAGAACACTGACTGTAGTTACACAAATGAAATTGGTATAGACCAGTCATTTCACATGGGACATGCCAGGTAATCACTCTACCTCTGACCTACATCTCCAACCTTTTCATTACTTTTTATGTGGAGACGTGGTCTTGCTAACCTTGCTGGCCTCCAATTCTAGTAATCCTGCCTCAAACTCCCAAATGGCTGAGATTAGGGCTGTGTAGCATTATGTTTTGTATCATAAGCCTTTTTGATACAGTCAAGTGTTACAGTAAATATAAGATGTATGATGCTTCTTCCAATGTGACACAGTTCTTTTCTAAGAAGCAGACTCTAACTTGAAATAATGATTAAGAGTACAATACACAGTTATGCAATTTGTTTATTAATATTATAACGCTATATACTGCACACAATTGTGTATACTGTGCTGTCATACAGCTACCATAAAGTATGCTTATTTGCACCTAGCATCCACAAAAACACACACGGAATGCACTATGCTGTCACCTATGTTATTAGTTATTGACTGATATATAGGTATACAGTATGTATTGGGTGATACACTGTGTCCCCCCAAGTCCTCATATACTTTTGATGGGGCTGAGTCTGGCACTTGCTTGTGTTCAGTTTGTTGTCTAGCGCTGGGATTGATGATGTGAGTGCAGTACCCATGCAGGGGTGGAACTGAGATACAGTGAAAAGGAGGTGGGTCTTCCTCCTGCTCGCTTCTGCACTTCCGCCTCTCTCACTCATCAGTGCATCTTGTGGTGTGGCAGCCATGAATGGCAGCCATAAACAGCAGCCCCACCAGGCCATGTTGCCTTGGCACCAACTAAGCATGAACTGAAACTGCCAAGAAACTGTAAGAATAAACTTTTCCTTCCCTAATTTTGGGTGTCAGGTATTTTGTCTTGGCAATGAGTAAAAAGTAACTAAGACAGAATTTGTCCCAGAGGAGTGGGGTCATTGCTGTGACTATTCCTGACCATGTGGTTCGAGAGCCTTTGGAAATGGCTTGTGGGAAGAGTTTGGAAAGGTTCAGAGATGTCGCTTACACACATAGAGCTGGAACAGCTTAGGTTGTTCCATATGGGAGATTCTGGTCAGAGTCTAGGAGACCAGAAGGCTGATAGAAAGCCTGCCAGTAAGGACCAGGCTCAGGAAGTTTCTGCTGAGAAGAAGGACTGCATTGGTTGTTAGACTCCACACAATGTGTGTTATGGCTTGGCAGAAAGTTTGTCTGTGTTCTCTCCATGCCCAGAGAAATTGCCTGAGACTGAGATTAAGGTTGATGGGCTAATTAATCTGGTGGAGGAAATCTCAAGGCAGTGGACTGTTGAAATGGTGGCCTGGCTTTTGTTGTGGGCTCTTAGCCAGATTTATGTTGGAAATCAAGAGCAAAGAGCAAGGCATGGTGATTTAAAATGTGAGTTTGGCCAGGAAGCTGTAGATTGTAAAGATGGCTGAGACCTTGATTGCTGAAAAGGAGCAAAGGAATAAAAAAGATGGCCTGGGGGCATCCCGGGAAGCAGTGGGCCTCTACCCTTTGTAGCCAGAAGCCAGCAAAGATGAAAGAGTTTGCTTGGAGAAAAATGCTGCAGAGTGCCACATTCTGGAGTGGCAACAGAGGCTGCAGGAGGTTTCAAAAGGGTGGCGGCCACACCAGATTCCAGAACAGAAGTGGCCACGCTAAATTCTAGAATGGTGGCAGCATAGAAAAACTGTTCCTCACAATCAGGTTCAGAGAGCTCAATGATCCAGGCAGTCAACCCCTACAGCCAAGAAAGAGGAAAGCCTGGCTATTGCTCCAGCCTGCAGTGTATCTTGGCAGCATCCACATGGCACTGGTTTTAAGTACAAGAAAAGGCTAAAGCAACTTCTGCCTCACATGCTGAGAGCAATGTGTAAAGTTGTAAGGGTGAAGCCAAAAAACATGAATCATCCAAGAAAAGCTATGGAAGTTAAGACCACTAAAAGTGCTGTTGGGGTGGGATCACTCAAGCCTTTTGGAGCTTGCAACCAGGTCGCTTCAGATGCTGAGCAGAGAACTCCAGGACTTAATGTTTGCCCTGCTGAATTTTTAACTTGCTTTGGTTCCAATGCTTTTTATTCCCCTGTTTGTAACTTTTGGAATGATAATGTTTATCTTGTGCCTTTATATGTTGGAAGTGCTTAACCTCATTTTCGATTGTACAGGGGGGTTACAGTTAAGAGTTGGCCATAGGTCTCGAAGGAGATTTGGGACATGGACTTTTCAGCAATGCTGAAACTATTAGGACTTTGGCAACTCTTAGAGATGGACTAAATGTCTTTTGTATTAAAAATGTACATGAGTTCTTTGGAGCCCAGGGGTGGAATGTATTGGGTGATATACTATGTTCCCCCAAGTCCTCACATACTTTTGATGGGGTTGAGTTTGGCACATGTTATTAGTTTGTTGTACAGTGCTGGGATTGGCAATGTGAGTGCTGCAGGGGAGGAGCTGAGATACAGTGTGGGGGAAGGCAGGTCTTTCTCTTGCTCGCTTCTGTGCTTCTGCCCTCTCTCTCTAGCCAGCACTCCTTGAGGTTGCAGCTGCCATGAACAGCAGCCCAGTCACACCATGCTGCCTTGGAGCCAACTGAGTATGCACTGAAACTCCTGAGAAACTGTAAGAAATAAACCTTTCCTTCCCTAATTTTGGGTGTCAGGTATTTTGTCTTGGCAACAAGTAAAAAGTAACTAAGACACAGTACATAATTGTATTTCAGAATATACATTCACTTAATAAGCAGTACTTGGCATTTACTGTGTACCAGAAAAATGTCCTAATAGCTTTACAAATGTTAGTATTTAATTTTCATAGCAATAATTCTCACTATAAAATTTCTTTTATTGTCCCAATTTTATGGATTATGAAGCTGAAACAGAGATGTAACTAAACCATTGACTGTTGTTTCACCAGCTTTCCTGTTGCTGAGATAAAATACCTGACACAATTTAAAGAGGGAGAAGTTTAATTAAGGTAATGGTTTCAGATATTACCATCCATGATTGGCTCACTCCTAAGTCAGAAATATTGTGCCAGGAGGGTCATGGTGAACCAAGGTTGCTGACTTCATGATTCCAGGAAGAGATACATTGTTCAAATGTGTACCCTCAGTGACCTACCTCCAGCAACTATGTTCTGTCTTTGCTGCTCATTCAGCTATGAAAATCAATGGATTAATTCATCAACATTTGTAGCACTCCAAATACCCAATGACTTCCTCAGGAGTCTCTAAATTACATCAAGTTGAAAATTAGGATTAACTGACAGAACAATAATACTCTAAGAGAGTAAAGAATCAAACCCAGGTAGAGTGGCCCCAGACCTGTGTAATCAAGGACAATTATTTTTATTTGCTGGTTTTAAGTTTTTTCTTATCATTGTTTGTTTAATAAGCTTGTTGATTGACTTTTGATGGTGGTTTGAATTGTTTAAATAGAAAGGAGCAGAGAGGTACAGTAATGCTTTGATTCACAAACACTTCTATTCGAGAACAATTTAGTTTGAAAGCAGAAGCAATTGGAAAAATTTTGCTTCCACTCACAATCTCCACGTGGAGTGACTAGTGTGACTGCAGTCGTCTTCCCCTCAGGAACATAAATGGTCCCATCTTTCTCAGAATTGTCGAATGAAATAAGTTTGCAAACAAAGGTATCATCGCATAATCTCATCTTCGTGTGATTACTGCAACATTCCATCCTACCGTGCTTCAGTAACAAGGTGAGAGTTTTGAGTAAGATAACAAATTTCAAAATTCTATGAATTTGAAGGCAGAGGAAAGCCTTAAAAGAGCATAAAAAATGTTATCAATGGCTGTGATCATGTAAGATTAAGAGCAGTACAGTATTTCCTTGATATGTTTACTATAATGGTTCTCTTATGAAAGGTAGCATGAGCAAAATTCTTTAGAGTTTAAAATATTAGAAAAAATGGGCAATCTTAGATCCCTTCTAAGTGTAAAACACAGTAACAGAAGTCACCAATTCACTGCTCTCCCTGTACCTTCCATAAAACATTCATCCACAATATTTATACTCCTAATCATTTTCAGTCCATGATGACTCTTGATACAACTGATATTTCAATGTGCAAACAGACATGTAGATACTGACCTTTCTCATAAAGTTTGAAGGCAGATATCTTTAAAGGGCAATTTTTTATATCATAGATTGATCTTTATGTTAACATGCAATCAATCGTATGATGTCAGTGTCTCGGAGAAAGTTTAGATCTTTTGAGAGTCAGGAGAAATAATAGCAGACATAAGGTTGTAAATATAAGTATAATTTTCTTTGTTCTAGGAAAACAAAACCTTTGCTTAGCAAGAACATTGTAATTTATGGACAATTCAGTGAAAAGTAAAATTAAAAATAAGAAATATTCAACCCCTATCACCAACAAGCCAAGAACAAGTTAATGAAAGAGAATTAACTTGAAAAAGTTTGGCAACTTCAAAGAAATAGAGTAAAAATGGAAAAGTGACATATGAATAAAGTTGCATTTGTGGTCTCAAAATGGAGCAAGATAGGATCTAGAGACCCTCCAACGTTAGTAGTCAAAAAAGAAAAAAATATTGCAGGATATTAAAATTTTAATAAACCCTTCTTGTTGTTATATTTAAACTGTACTTTCTCTGGCTGAAATCGTTCTAATTCAACCAGGGTCAAAACCAAGAGACTCAAGGGAGGGAAAATAGGAAATAAAAATTTTATATAAAGTAAAGAAATAAAGGAATGATTTATTTCTTTTGACAGCATATTGGCTTTCTGCATGAAAGTGTGATCCTATTTTAGAATGGGTTATTCATGCAGAAAAAATTCTAAATATTTATATAGCAGAAAGATAACTTACAATCTATTTTATTATAAATAAACATAATGATTGGTTTCCATTTGTATTGCCACCCTGAAAAAATTGACCCAGACTAAAATTTTCTCAGGACCATAAAAGTAGACTTCAAGTTGTCTTCAACAAAACTGTGTAGAAACTGTATCAATAAATGCTTTTCTAATAAACACCTGGATACATTGTTTTGGGGAAAAAAGGGGGCCTATAGGCAATTGCTTTCCCCAGAATTCAGATATGATTATTTAGTTTCCACCGAAATGTTTTGTTTATTTATTTCTAAAAGTATGTAGGTTTTAGATAGTAATGACAGATGATATGCATTAAATTATATAATATATTAGGTCAACAACAATTTTCTTAATGATTATAGAAATCCCAATAAGTCATTGGCTTCCACTTTTTAGAAATATTTCCCCAAGGAAAAAATGATGGGGGATATTGTTGCTCTGTGTGAAAGTATAGTGAATTTATAGGCTAGTGAGAATATAAATCACTGCTCAGTGTAGTTAGATAGGTAAATTAATTCTGAAAAATAGACTTTAGCTTCGGAATTCTTACAAATGGAGCACAATGGATTTCTAAATTTTCAGAATAGAAATAATTGAAAAATTTATATATTGAGTTTAATCAGTTATCGTCAGCACTTCAAGCTCTCCATATAAAACACTATTGATTTTCTTAAGCTGGACCAACTAGGCTTTACTTTAATAGGAAATAGTCCTTTTTTCTCAAGTAATAGAAGCATATACATGTACAATCACATTTTCATCAAGGCTATTAAATTCTAATAACAGATTATAGAATCCACTATCGATTTGTGATTTTTTATATTTTATGTTGTATATGTATATAGGTAGGCACTTAATATAAAAAGCTAGAAAGAGTATTTGGAAATACTAAGTATTGCTCAAGCTACTATCTCCAGTATTTTTTCATTTGAACTTTAAGATTCTTAGGTGCCTTTTTCTCAACTTTAGAATTTTTTCATGTCTTTTTGTGGATCACATACCAGAGAAATGGAAAAGGATTGGCCTGCTATTTACATCTTTCTAAGCATAAGCATTGATGGATGAATGCATTAAATGTTTATTAGTATAGAATATTATCAGCGAATTAATAGTAGGAATATGAAAATTATTTAGTTACTATTATAATGAAATTTTGTATGAAATTCTATTCTCTCCAGAAAACAATGTGATCCCCAGTTTCCTCAAGAAATGTAAGGGTTATGAAAGAGCTCAGGGGTTAGTTCAAGAATCAGTACTGGAGAGTGAATCTACTGGGAAAATATCTGGATAGCAACATACAAATCACATTTGAATTTTCTTTGACTTCTTTTTATCTAACAAACATACATCATTTATTTATCCATGTAGCCATTCTCCATTCATTGTATGCCTAGTATTCTATTTGGCACTACATAGTATCTTTCATCTGATAGGACACTCTTTCTTCTTTCATGAAGTTTACGAGCTAGTGAAAGGAATCAGGATTGAATTCATAAACAAATAACTAGTGGATGCTTCAGTGGGCATAATCTGAGTGCTCGGAGGGGGGATATATTTAATATTACATCTGAAGGAAGCACAGGGCAGGCAGAAAAGTATCAGCAAGGAGATGGGATAGTTCTATGCTGAAAATGTAGCTTAGGCAAATATTCTGGGTTGAGGTAAAATATGCTATTTGAAGAATTTAAATTGGCCCATGTGCCTGGCAGGGGAGCATAAGAACAAGGGTTGCCCTGACTGAGTCCTACAAGGTAAATATGCTATAATTGATCAGGATCTAATGAGAGTACACAGCATTTTTATATTTTGCCTGATAATGAATAACCAATAAAAATAGGAAACAAAATTTGACGTGTCCCATTCACATGCCAATAAGATTAAGGGAATGGTAGTATAAGGAGAATAATAGATGTAAATTTTAAAGTTATAAACAGCTTGCCCCATATCTACACTGAAGTGTCCCATATCCAACTCCTCCTAGATCACCCTTGCAACTATACTGACCTGTGGAAATTGTTTTCAATCTTTTTTACTCTTTGCTTTCCCACAACAGAATATCTGCACTCTCTTTTCTCTCTATCTAAAAGGCTTCTCAATTAAGTCTTGTTGGATTGTCAAATTACTAAAGAAGGCTTTTCTTACCTCATCTATGAAATGGCCAATTTCAGCCATCAACTACTGATCTTCATTAAATTGCTATATCTTTCTCTGTATTGGTTAATAATGTCATACTCATTAGTTATTTATGCATGTGTTATTCTAGAAAATTATTATCTCCATTGGCCAGGATTATCATCTCCATCCCACAGGTGTATAGAAGATTTGAAGAATTACGCCTGGTACATATTTGGTGCTCACTAAATAATTTCTCTATGAAGGATTGAATCAGTGAATAAATATTATGGTCTCTTCTTCTGTGACATCAGTGACTAACAAAATAGTCATGGTTGTTAAAGCCTTTATATTTTATTAAATGGAGAAAAGTTTTTCTATTTTATTAAATCAGCATATGATAACCCTGAATTGGGAGCTCATTATTATGCACATATATGTTAGAATAACTTTCCTAATCAAATGTCCACCTTTACAGGTCCTTAATTCTGTATTCTTTATCTGATTTATTTCATCAGCTAGGCCAGTCACATATTAATTCAGTCAGTATTCATTTGCTAAACTCTTATATACTTAAAATTAAGACACAAATGTAAAGAATTCAGCTCCCAAGAAAATGCTATAAAGTGGGAAAATACTCATGTTAGACTATTTTAATAGCATATGATAAGAGTAAAAGAGACATAGATAAGAAACTCTGAGGTACACCAGGGTTATAAAATAACATTTTTAAAATAAGAAGTAAGGGGAAATCCCCCAAAAGAGTGCTTTTCATAAATGAGCCATATTGGAGGGATAAGATTTTACTGAGAGATAAAGCGGAAAAATGTTCCAGTTTGGAAAGTAAAGTTTTACAGTAACAAAAATACAAAGAAGGAAACATTAGTCCTGGTAGAGATGCACAGAAACTTGGTATATTGATGAGGCTTTTGAAGGAATTAAACCTGAAAACTAAGTTGCAAGAAGATAATAAATGATCTTCTCAGTAAAAGAAATGATAATTTAAATGTCTGCCTATTTCTAGATAAGCACCACTACAATATTCACTGCTTCTGTAGCATGAATATGTTTACATCATATGAAACTGAATCTAGTGACATGGTGATTTCGGTTTAACACACATAAGTAACAAAGCCTGAAAGGTTGCATTTTAGATAAAACATTATAAAGTCTTAAGTTTGATATGCAAGAGTGAAAATAAAAGTGTAGAGTGGAAATAATTCCAGAAATAACTAAATAATCTGGTGATGTGATGAGAAAGAGGGCAAAAGTCTATCAGACCTGAGCTCTCCAGGCTGAGGGGTCAGTTCCACTAAAAGAAAATAATTTCTGCTTTGAGTAGGCTATTTTTGTCACACTTTTAAGGCTTCTAGGATATGGCAAAATATTAGGGATATGAAACTTGAAAAAGGTAAAGGAGATATAGATTTCAAAGTCATTGAAACATTCACAATGTGTATTATAATGAAGCAGGGGTTTATCAAAGGGAAAGCAAGTTATTGAGAAGAGATGCAGTGTGGCTGGAATCCTATAGAACATCAAAATCTGAATTTAAAAATAGAACAAAACAGGGAAAATATCAGTTTCATTCACAATTACCAACTTGGAAGCAAGAACACTGCTCATCGATAAATGAATAAAAAACAGGTCTATCCATGCAACAGAACATCATTTTGATATATAAAGAAATGAGCACTCACATAAAAGATACACAGAGAAAATGTAAATAAATACTTATTACTAAGCAAAAGAAGCCAATTTGAAGAGTTTCTACATTCTAAGATTCCAATTGTATATAGTGTTATGGAAAAGGCAGTACTTTAGAGAGAATAAAAGATTTACAGTTAAAATAGATTGAGATGGAGGAAAGAATGAGAGGGTGGAGCACAGGACATTTTTATGACAATGAAAATATTTTGTATAATAGTGTAATGATGGACCCATGTCATCATATCCTTGTTAAAATTCATGGAATGTTCAGCATACTGTGTGACTGGTAAGCAATGGATATCATTTAATCACTGGATAGCAATAAAGTCTTATCAGTTGTAAGAAATG
>RJWM01014454.1:39657-50587 GCA_004363535.1 Dasyprocta punctata
AAAAAAAAAAAAAAAAAAAAAAAAAAAAAAAAAAAAAAAAAAAAAAAAAAAAAAAAAAAAAAAAAAAAAAAAAAAAAAAAAAAAAAAAAAAAAAAAAAAAAAAAAAAAAAAAAAAAAAAAAAAAAACCAGAATGATTAATGGAATAAAAGAAAATAAAAAGACCTGGGCAAAGAAACAAAAAAAGACATGTTCAAATTAATTATGGGAAAGAACACTGGGCTTTTATCAAATGGGAGGACAACTGAATAAAATAAATTTTATTTTGTTCTTATTGATTAATTGGTAATAACGGGAAAGGGTTAGAGACAAGAATTCTTTTGTGATTGAACTTGGAGATGATGAATTACAGCCAGTACCTGGAGATTAATTTATTTGTTATAGTTTCTTTCTTTAAGTAAACTTCTATACTAGAGACATCATGAGATCAATAAAGGACACCATCTCACCATTATACAACTCATAGATCATCAGTGAATATTTTGACTACTAATAACGTGAACCTCCAAATTTTCTTAACATGCACTGTGACTATCTTATATATGTATTTAACCTTCTTAATTTCCAAATCTTGTATATAATTTAAAAAATGATGATTTTTTAATACACTGGAGAGATAACATATATTTAAATTCTTCTTCTGTATATTGGTTCTGAATAATACTCTTTTCAAAATGCTGTAGAAATTCAAGTGCTTGGGAAATACAGAATAGAAATTGAAATGGTAAGTATTGACGACATTTTTTTTCCACTTCATCCCATCAGGGAAAGCAAGACTTCAATACGCATCTTGAGTGAGTGGATACAAATGGCCTTAAAATTCCAAATAATTACCTACTACTTTGAAAATTTAAGGATAGTTATGTCTACAATATGTAGGTATGGAAACCTTAGCCAGTCATATATGAAGGAGTATCAAGCAGTTTCCTGGATTTTGAACTTTAAACTGATGAAATGTTCATAAGACCTATAGGTAACACCTATAGCTGAAAAGACAAGCTGGGCACAGCTATATCTCTGTTATCTTTCCCTTCCAGGTGTCCCTAATATTCATGTTGTGATTTATTTTGTGATGAATTCTTCACTTACTCTCTCAAAAAAGTCTAACTGAGATTGACTAAGTTTTTAGAAAGAAGAACTAATTCTGTTCATAATCACTACACATCATAGTGGGACAGATCTGTTGACAATGTGTTGTTTCCTTTGCTTTCAACTTAAGTGAACACTGCTAATTTTATTTGTTTTCTGCTTTTTGGGGTGCAGTGATGGAATTCAAGTTCTAACTCACTCTGAGCAATTGATCTTCCACAAAACTACATTCTCAGTTCACTAGTGCTTTTTATATAACTTAAATGAATAGTTTTTGTACTGCTGAATAAGTACGAATATTCTTTCAAAAAATTCTTTCCTCATGATGATTATTATATCTCACCATGAAATAGAGTTTAGAGTTTACACTCACAAATTTATTGAATCATATTTTTAAGAATATATGATAATGTTTTAATATCCAGCATGTGAAAACTCAAGCAAAAATACACACTTTTTTCATAGTAGTTCATATTGTATTTTATTATATTGTATTGTTTTTTATTTTATTATATTTTACTTTAATTTTATTTTAAAGATAGTAAAATCCAACAAAACATAACAGAACAAAATCAATCAAAACAGTAGAACTGGTGCAGAACTTCAGTGAAAATTCATTATTTGATGCTAAAGATCTGAAAATTTTACTCTGTGAATGGAAAATAAGATTGATAACTGGTGACAAAGGAAGGATTTGTAAGAATTTAAAAAGTGAGTTTAACTCTTTTCGTTTTCATGGAGGTCAAGCATACAATTTTGGTTGCAGAATTACTGGGTTCCAGGTGCCCTTTCTTCTCATTATATATCTGATATGATTTAATGAAATCCTCATAACAATTATAAATTAAATGCTAATTCTTCTAGTTTTAATTATATGGAAAGTCTAACAAGAGAAACTGAATAATTGTGTATAGTTACAGAATTTTACATAAAAGAGGAAAATGTAAAAATCTTTACATATTTAACCACTATGTTATTCTAAAATTTTCCTGTGTTAAAGTTTAATTTCATAAGTACAGGAGAAATAAATCACAGAGGTAAATGCATATTTTGATAATATGGTACAAAACCAATGCAACAGTTGCAATGAGGTTTTATTAAATTGCATTACCATTTAGTTCTTTTGATGAGTAAAGGAAAGGAATTATAATGCATGACATATAGAATATCTCTTTCAACTACCCTATATTCTACTGTTAATTGAGTGTTAATACCAACAGAGTAGTGCTTAATGCATTCATCAAAATGTCAAAAGTACCCGAAGCATCCTGAATCAGTTGTACAGTGTGTTTCTGTGCTTATGTGATATAACAACCCAGATGGAATTACAGAATAGATTGTGTATTTATAAAATGTAATGAGATTTTTCTTTAAGCATTTTCAGATGTGGAGAAGTATAGGTTTGTTTATCCAGTAGTATGCAATATATTTGTAGTTCCAATAAAAATATCTTGAGTTTTATGAAACACAAAAATTATCTAGTGGTTGGATAACTCAGAAACATTTAGACAAGAGAAAAACTAGATATTGAATATAAAATGTTTAAAAATACATGCTTTAATATTTAAAAATGAGTGGACAGCGATTAAAATATGAGCATAGGAGGAAAAATTAAGTGAAGAGAATCATTCATGTTTACAGTAAGTTGTTGACTTATGAATGAATTCCATTCCGAATGAATGATCAAAAATCAGATTTGTTTGTAAATCTGAGACAGGGAGTCTCACACACCTTTGACACAAACATGCACTGTAAATCATAAAAAGACCACACACAGTACTAAAAATAAACTATTTTTACTTTTAAGTACATTAAGCAGTAATGCAACATTTGTAGATGTGAACAAATCACAGAAACAGCTCACAGTTGTACTACTGCTTAATGTACTTAAAAGTAAAATATTCCTAAATTGAGGACTTAGTATTCATTGACTAAGTATGAATATATGTGTATAGGTCAATGCAGATAATCACAGTAACTACAGAACCAACAAACAAAGGGAGGACTCAAGAAAGAGCTCAAGGCTGGGCACTAAACAGCACAGGAACACAGTAGTGACACTGGGAAGCCATAGGTCACAAAAGGGTGAAATGCAGTACAAGAGGAAAATCCCCAGGCCTAACTATAAACTAGACTTCATCTGCTCAAACGTACAAGAAGCATCATTTCTAACCTCCCATGAATGACTAAACTAGGACAGAGTATAGCACTGAACAGTTCAAAATGTCCTCATCTGTGTTACACATTATGTTTATTAAAGAAATCTGTTTGTGTTGTGTTTTTTTAAATAATAGAGCAGTTATAACAAAAAAAAAGATAGTCATATGACTGGTTTCTCTTGATTCATTGAGGGGAAAGTTTTGTGGTAATAATTTTCTAGACAATGTTTCACGTTTATATCTTATACCCTAAACAACTGCTGTGACTGTAACAATATGCAATGTGTTGATCATTGTTACTCTCCTATGCTGTAAAACTCTGTTGTACTTTAATTTCTTATTTTTCTTCTGTTTAAAGTAATAAATTAAAAAAAGAAAAAGAAAATGCAAATACAAATTACTGGGACCTGTGGGATACAATGAAATCAGTCCTCAGAGGAAAATTTACAGCACGAAACTCCCACATCAGAAAAATGGAAAGAACACACATAAACAACCTCATGCTGCATCTCAAACTTCTAGAAAAAGGAGAGCAAATCAAGCTCAAAGCCCAAAGAAGGGAGGAAATTATAAAGATCAGAGCAGAAATTAATGCAATTGGAACTAAGGAAACAATACAAAGAATTAACGAATCAAAGAGTTTGTTCTTTAAAAGAATAAATAAAATGGGTAAACCCCTAGCCAAAAAACAAAAAAAGAAAAGAAAGAAATCTGAAATGTGACTTAAAGCAATAAGATTATAAATTTATTCAGATATGTAAATTTAAACACCAAAGGATAATAAAATTGAAGAAGAAAACTGTAATAGTGAGAAGGTTGCATATTAATTATAAAATTAAAACCAGCAAATAAAAGTTATATTCACTCATTATTATTTATAGGTACAACATAAAAACGTTTCTCAGTTATAGCATAAAAACCATGAAAGTTTGTTGAAATATGGGTGACCAGAGCCTACCTGATCTTGCATTGGATTTTATAGGTTGGAAATCAAATGTAGAATTGGTCTTCTAAGGCAGAAGCCAGAAATATCTGCCAGTGGCACCCATGTGTCAATATTGTAATTAACAGGGGCAAATTTCAATGAACAGAATACTGTGCATGATCACACGTTTTAAAATATTGACTTATTGGAATGCAAATTCAGTGACAAATTTCTCACTCTTGATGTGATCATGCTGATCAAAACATTTTTAAAAATGTAAGAGTTTTGACATTCTTTTCTTTGATAAGAGTCACTCACTGTAAACTCAACTTGGAAGGAAAAATGCCAGACATTTGATTATCCACAGATTTAAATGTCACAGATAATTATTTGACTTCATTTCTTTGGAAGGAAAAAGTGGAAAAATCACTAAAAAATTAAAAATAAAAGGTACAATGGACCCCCAAAATTTGTGGGTTACATTTCTAGAGCACCTGCAAATTTAGAAAAACCATGACTTTCAGATACAATCAGAAAAAAGTGGATGTACATACCAATTTTTAGAGTTTAAACCCTTAATAGACTATGTCTCATGCAGTTATCCTATTTAACTTAATAAAATACTGTATTAATGAAAGCTTGCAAGGTCCATTTAACAGAGGATTTTAGCAGGATCTTAGGGATCTTAGGGCTTCATGAAAAGCCCAGGAACACTCAAGTTAGCTACACATGATACAGCAACCTGTTAAGTTATGAAAATGCTGACCCATCTTCCAGAGAAGGAGTGTAGGGCATCAGGCAATGAGCAGCAAGGACAAATGAATAACTCTCTTGCATTTACTACTTGCAGACCTTCTGCCAAAAAAATAACTGCTGCTTTATTTGCGGTTTTAATAAAATTGTGGAAATTTCCACAAACAATTATTAGTCAGGTTCTAAGGAAAAATCCACAAACAACTGAGTCCACGAACTCTGCACTGCAACTTCACAGGGGTATACTGTATACAAACAGTTGTCTCTAAATAGGTAATAAACTAAGAAATTTATTTTTCATATGAATTATCACAGAGGAAAATTATACTGGTGGAGGACTTTAAGAATCTAGAAGATCAGTCAGCCCAGTTACTAGAAGCTAGTTAGCTTTCTACCAGTTGCTTTTCTCAAAAACAGTGATCTCATAAACAAAGTAATCTGGTTCCAGGGGTGGAGGTTATGTGGAAGCAACACTGTGAACTTCCACTCACAATGCCTGACCTATCTCTCTTCCAGGACCAAGTCAATGCTGGGTCCTTCAGGTTGCAACATTCTCTGGGGAGACTAGATTGAAAACATGTGGATTATTTTACATAATGGGAATAGCAAAATTTTGCTCCTATTGAAATAAGCATTTACTTTGGATATGAATTTGCCTTCCCCACATGCAATACTTCTGCCAAAACTGTCATTTATTGCTTTTCAGGATGCCTTACATATGAAGACGATAATACACACAGCATTGCATTGGATTAAGAAACTGATTCTATACATGTGCAAACACACAGAGAAATTATGCTACTGAACTCATACTCATGGAATTCAGTACTCTTAACCATGTTCCTCACTGTCTTTAAAGAACTCGGTAGAATAAAATATTCTTTTAGAGAGAAAACTTAACTATAATGATATTGAGACAATGTTTTCCAGAAACTTTGGTAGGATCTGAATTAGTGCTCAGTACATGATTCCATTTCTGTCATAAGCAGTAGTCATAGACTCAGAAATAAAAGGCTAGAAAAGGGCATACCACCACTCTCTATTGCCCATAAAGACATATTAAATATATTTTAAGTTGCTATTCCATGATCTTAGTCTCAGCTGGGCTGTACATCTTAGTTCCAGAGGAAAAATGTCTCCACCAGCAGAAACAAGAATGATTCTATAGCATTGGTAGTGAAGAGTGCCAGCCAGCCAACGTTAGGTTCTTCATGTCTATGAATTAACAGGCAAAGGAAGAAGGCATTGCACTTTTGGAGTTACTTATCCTGACTACCAAGGAGAAAACTGACTACTGCTCTAATGAAGAATTTGTGTAAAATACAGTTAATACCCTAGAACATCTCATATTACTATGCCCTTTGAATGACAATAATGGAACACAGTAACTTGATTCAAGCAAGACTACTAATGGCCAGACCATCAGGAATAAAGATTTTGGTAATCTCACTATGCAGGATCAAAGCCTGCTGAAATCCTTGTTGAAGCAAATTATAGAATGAATAGTGGCAGAAGGTAGTTTCAAATGTGTGCTACAACCATGCCACCAGATACAAAAATAAGGGTTACAGACCTAAAATATAGCTCAGTGGCATAGTGCCTGCCTGGCAAGCCCTGGGCCAATAGTCTGAGTCCCAGTACCAAAAAAAAAAAAAAAAAAAAAAAAAAAAAAAAAAAAAAAAAAAAAAAAAAAAAAAAAAAAAAAAAAAAAAAAAAAAAAAAAAAAAAAAAAAAAAGGGCTGCATCTATGTTGACATTAAGTATGATTTAAACACATGAAAATGAAAACCACATTGTCAAAAAGGTAAACTTGTGACTGTTGCTAATTTTCTTTGCCAACTTGATTAGCCACAGCATATCTTGATAATTGGTTAAACATTTTTCTGAGTCTGCTTGCGAGGGTGTTTCTGTATGAGATTAATAGTTAAACTAGTACTGTATAAAAAAAAATAGCTTCTTTTTCCCCTATGGCTATGGCCTAATCTAATCAGAGGAGGACCGGTATAGAATAAAAAATGTTGATCTATGAGGAATTTGTTCTCTCTGACTTTGTTCAAACTGGGCTATGTTTTCCTGCTGTTACACTTGTGGACGTAGGATTTTTCTTGAATTTTTAGCCTCTCAGTCTTTATGCTGTAATACTATCAGTGGCACTACTAGTTCCAAGAGTTTAGACTTATCGTGGGCTGCGCCACTGGCTTTCATGTGCCCCCAGCTTGCTAAATCTAGGTCTTACGACTTTTCAGCCTCCATAATATCATAATTCAATTCCTTATCTAATCTTATATCCTTATCTACCGCTTTCAGCTAATATCTATCTATCTATCTTTCTATCTCTATCTATCTATCTATCTATCTATCTATCTATCTATCTATCTATCTATCTATCATCTATCTACCAATCTATACTTTGGGTTCTTTTTCTCTGGAGATTCATCATTTCACCATCCTAGAATTTCACATTTCTAAATTTAAATATAATTTTATACATTAGCTGTCATCACCCCTGTTTTATGCCTGACAGTAATGTAAACAAGTTAAAAAATTTTATGAGAGGTGAAGTGAAAGGGAAAGGAAAAATAGAAAGGGAATGTGAAAAACTTAAGATGTGTTAAGATGTATGTGTACCAACACCACACATGAAATATCATTAGGCACTGCAAATAGGTACTAAAAATTTTTTAAGGTATATACTGATATACATAGAGTGATAGATACCCAGTATCTGTGTACAGATACAGTATCTCTATATACAGATATACTGTATATAGGTACCACATCTTTATATACAGATACATAGTGTATGTTATGGTTTATACATTGTGTCAATTTGAGAAGTCTAAGTGACTCAGCAGCAGCAACTTGATAAGTCACTAAGTCACTCAGCAGCTCTACAACCTGTGTGGTGTAGAGGCCAAGCAGTTACTGATCTAGGATATTGCTCATTGTGTCAATTTGAGAAGGTTAGAACTCACTAAATGATTCAGCAGGGCGTCAGGGTACCTAGTTAGTAACATCCTCATTCTGTGCAAGAGGAGGGCACGCAGATTGTGTGAGTACTACACCCACTCCAGGGGTGCAACCTGCGTACAATAAAAGGCGAATGAGTAGGGACTGCTTCTCAGGAGGAGCTCCAGTCTTCGCCTTCAGCTTGGACATCATCTCCTGGCTTCGGGCACAGACAGTTTGCCTTCTGCCTGGGACTTTTCAGTCTTCATCGTAGACTCTTCAGCTTTCCATCATGGATTCTTCAGTGGTCTATCATGCACCCATTGGCCTCCTGATATGGACTTGCACAGAACACTGCAGCAAGCTCCAGCCCTTGGGCTGAACCCTTCCACCTCTAACATGCAAACATCCTCTGCATGCTCTCTTATTTGACTTTGTGGCTGACCATTATAAGCCAATCTTGTAGTTTCTTATACATTTGTATATCTTGTGTTATATCTGTTTCTCTAGTAAACCTTGGCTTATACAGCATATAAATTATATACTGTACTGCATAGAGATATATAAATATATCTATATACCTGTATCACAGTACTTTTATCAGGTGTGAATAGACTTGGCATCTCAATTTGCCTAATTCATAACAAATGCTTCCTGCAGAATGTACTATTTATAGTACTTCTGGAAATAACCGCTACGTTTTTCTTACTTTTACCAAAAAATATTGATTGAATTTCTGAGCTATTAAGAGTACAATTTTAGGCTACTAACTAATAATAAAATCCCTATTGTTTGTTACTATAACAAACTGGTTGCATAAAAGTTTAGTATGGTTGCTCCTGCACTATAATTTAGAACCATCAATTCATTTTGGGTCATGAACCCTGTTGCTGTGTCTAAACAATTCCAAAAAGCTCTTTTTATGATGACGTCTATCATAAGAGCTATAATACCTACCTCTGCAACTAGACTCCTGTAGTTCGAGGTCAGTTCCCAGACAATTCTCGTATTTCTGTAAATGTCCAAATTTTGCTACAGAAGAATTTATGTTAGCACAAGGGTAATAATTGCTTACATACAAATATTTTGAGAAATTATTGTAGATTTAGAGGTTACTGGTTTAATATCAATGTGACTTTGAGTAGAAGTGAATATTTTCGTGGTCATATCAAAGAGGAAAGATAAAATATGTGTATACCTAAAATGAGAAAAGTGATTTAGAATAAATAATACAAAACTTTAAAGCAAATGGTGACTTGGTATTGAGTATCTGTGAATCACAGAGTAGAAAATTATGCAGATTTTTAACATAGGAGTATTTAATGATTACATAAATAATTACATAAATAAAAATAAAAATTTTCATGACATGAAATCAATAATCAGGAAATATTTTTATCTCAGTAGTTTTAATGTTATTCAAAATAAAATGATTATTTTATTAAGAGGTAAATTATTAAAATGTAACAGTATTTGTTTTTCTTTTCTGTATATGCATGTTTGGTAATTCCCAAATTCTAGAAGGAAGCTAACATTCTTTTTTAAAAAATTAATTTTATTGGTACACTTTGCATATACATAATGATAACATTCATCATATGAAATTTGTACCTGTACATGATATATGTTAATTCTTCTTTTACCACCTTTTGCATCCCTCTTTGAAAACCTTTTTCCAATTTTTACTAACAAATGCTCTGAAGAAAACTAGCATTCTCACACAGTACTGTTGGCACTATGAAGACAAGTTACATTCTTAGAAGGCACTGTAGTATGACTGTGAAGTACTTTTCAATATGTTTTTTAGGGAAATAAAGGACAATCTCCCCATAAAAGTATTTACGAATATATAATACTAAAGGTTATGAATCTGTAAAAACTAAGAAAGATATAAATTTCTAATAAAGTTATTGATTAAATAAACTGTGGTTATAATTTTGGACAAAATTTTACAAGTTATTTCTGAAGTACTGTCAAAATAATAAAATTGTCAGACTTTCAAGTTTTCCAAACAGTATTAAATGTTAAAAATAACATGTGACTTCAAACAACAAAATGTTCTGGAAGATATTGTAAATCTGAGATTAGACTCTCAATATTCTATGTGCATGTGTATATGTTAAAATAATACATAAAATATACTTACACGTAACGCATACATACATATGTGAATAAAGAGTCTGCATAAAAATTTGAATAAATCTAGTTTAAAAGGTTGATTACTTAGATAATTTAAGTGTCCTGGGCTACAAAATTCCTATCTAAATTTAGCACACGTCTCATAAACACCAGAAAAATGGCAAGTATAAATAAAGGCATGTATTTATACATATATATCAAAATACATTATGTTTTTAAAACTTAGATGAACTCAAAGAAAGAATGAAAATTTAATCACTCTGAATTTGTACAGATGTTAAATATTATATATAGGTATATCTCACAAATATTTTCTGTTGTTTATTTAAAGAAAGATCATAAAATACAATCATTTTATTACTCCTTTTCTGATCTGCTTTATGGTAATTCTGATTATATTAATATGATAATATAAAAGACTGGCAAATACTCTTTAGAGTTTAGTAAAATTTATCACCTATGAATAGTAAGGAATGCCATTTACAGTAATTTTTGCACTTGTGAATGATCTAAAAAGTACATGCATTGTAAAAATTTTAGGATGGCATAAATTCTGGAAAGTAAATACCATGCATGGTCTTTCCCCTCAGATATTCATCATATGGTTCCAATCATAAGCTAGCTCAGTTTTCTTGCTATGCTCATGCGGCCACCACTGCAGAGCGAAACACTACCCTGGTCCTATTACTCACTTCAGTCTTATTTGGCATTTTGGGGACTGATGGAATACAGCAGCACATTATTCAAACTTAAAGAATCATTTCAATCTCCTTTCTTTAAGTTCATTATTCACTTCTGACCATTTCTATAGAATAAAAGAAAGCAATTAATTTTGCATTGAAATTGGGATTATGCTATGTTCAAATATAGATCTGACTAAGTGAAATGGTCAGGTGACTTTTTTGATGACTGAATATC